>JAVQJG010207801.1:0-11648 GCA_036024015.1 Craterocephalus amniculus
GGAGACCCGATGGAGGAGGAAATGTCCGCTTTTTCATCAGAACAGGTCAGTCAAGCAAAATACTTACTTCCAAGCTGCTGTATGACGATGATAATGCTGCATAGAGCCGCTTTAAGTGTGTGTCTTTCATGTGAAATCATAAGGTTATGCATAAAAGTAAGAAATATGAAATAAAATACCTGTTTGCTTGTCATGGTGTC
The DNA here is from genome assembly GCA_036024015.1 of Craterocephalus amniculus. Classification (NCBI taxonomy): domain Eukaryota; kingdom Metazoa; phylum Chordata; class Actinopteri; order Atheriniformes; family Atherinidae; genus Craterocephalus; species Craterocephalus amniculus. The sequence continues at coordinate 201 of JAVQJG010207801.1, forward strand.
TGGAGACTGGGACTGGGACTGGGACTGGGACTGGGACTGGGACAGCTCCCTGTGCTGGTCAAACCCTCTGTGGTAGGCGGAGGTGCTGGGTGGAGGCGAATCCTCCGCCCCCATCGGCGTCTGCTCCCCCCTGCTCTCTGACGACTGCAGCGACCTCTCGCTCACATCGTCCTCTTCCTCCTTCTCATCCTTCCTCGACCCCATATCCTCCTCTTCCTCCTCCTCCTCCTCTTCCTCCTCCTCCTCTTCTTCCTCCTCTCTCCCGCCTCCGCCTCCGGCGCCGCCTCCTCCTCCACCGCTGTCCATGATCTCCAGGCAGACGTTGATAATGCAGGGGATCTCCAGCATCTGGGCCGCGGTCAGGATCTCTTTCACGTTGGACGCCGTCACCGTTAGCGTGGACGTGTAGGCGAACTCCAGGATGGCCGTGAGGGACTCCGGAGCTACAAAGTCTATTTCGTACACAGCAGCTGCGTGATGGGGGTCCCCGCCGCCGGTGGTGGCAACTGTGAAGAGCTTCTTGAAGTACTGGCTGCAGGCGGCCAGCACGGAGCGGTGGGTGCGGTACTCCTGGTCACGGACGATGAGGATGACGTCACACAGGAGGCCATCGCGCCGCTGCTCGTTCAGGCTGCAGAGGACGTCGCTGCTGTGGTTTGGGAAGGGGATCCCGATCAGGTCATCCTCTCTGTGGTGAACCATCCTCTTCTCTCTGCGTGTGTTGGTTGTGGAGATAGAAGATGATAAAAGCGCACAGTTTAAAAATACTTTAAGTGCAAAATCACTAAAATAGCACCATCAGTTGCTCATTCTTAAAGGAGCTATATCTGATATTATTTGAACTTTCTAAGAAAAATGGTTTCTACACGGTATTTTATGTGGTAAAAGGGGTAAGTCTATAAAAATGAATGACTCTTTGATTGCGCATATGTACGAGTCCAGGACATTTAGGTTAGCAAAAGCGGCTAATTTTTAGCTTTGGCGTGACACTCTCTTTCTCTGCCAATGGGGTTAACTTCGATGACTTCCGCTTCCGATCAGCCAGTAAAAGCGTTCCCCTTTGGAATCTGGAAGTTCCGAAAGTTAACTTCATTGGTAGAGAAAGAGAGCGTCACGCCAAAGCTAAAATTAGCCACTATCACTAACGAAAATGTCATAGACTCATAAATATGTGCAATCAATGAGTCATTCATTTTTATGGACTTAAATGGGTAAGTCCCACTTCCCCCTTTTACCACATAATATACCGTCTGGAAACCATTTTTCTTAGAAAGATTAAAATAGTATCAGGTATTGCTCCTTTAACCCTTTTAAAATCTAAAATCTGAAATACTTATTTAGCCCTTTAACAAAATGTGTAAAAAATAAAACATTTTGTCGGGGCTATATCGACTTTTCATTTCCATATGGCAGGTCAAAATTAATATAGTGCAGTCTTCTGCTTCCTGGCATCTATTAGGGGGCAGAAGACAAGTTTCATTGTATTCTGCACTTTTGGGCAAAATTTTTACCATGAAGTGATTCAGAATTTCTCAGAAACATTTGTATCAAATATGATACATTTGTCTTTATAAGGTTAAAGGTGCTGTTTGTGACTTTTAGTCACGCCTCCAAGTATTTCCTTTGACTCAGTTTGGTAGAACAACCATAATCAGGATTATTGTCATCTTTCTTTAATTTCCTGATGATCAAATTACCTGCTGCTATGACTAAAAGTGGTTAATAATAACCTTTCTTCCCCTTAGATCCTTTTAAAATGCTTTCTTTGAGTGTGATGAAGAAACATTTGATTTTGGACCTGAATGTTACTCCTAGGAGGATAATAAGGGACAGTATATGCTGACTGTAGGACCATAGCTTGGAAACACCTGCATTTCAGTTTGAAATTAAGCGTGATTATTGAAAAGCAGTGACTGGTCATTAAAGGACCTTTTTTTTTTATCTAAAAAGTGAATGAGAATCTTTATTTCCCTGTAGCAGCGCTTGTTTTGCATACCATCTGTGCTGCACAGGCAACAAGTGGTAAATACAGCATGTTTCAGTTTCAGTGAACATCACATTGGGTATTTATATTTATTCTTGAATGTGTTATTACCCATTGTTATGTACCAACAGTGAGAGTTAGGGAAACCCATCATCTTGATTGGCTTTTAAAATATATTTTTTTTAATTCAGTTTTGACACCCATGTAGAAGTGATAATGTCTATCCCTCTTGTCTGCCTCTACCAGATATGAGCACGGAGCAAACTGATACCGTCATCTGAACAATGCAATGTGTGATTGCGATGTGGTGAGAAGTGAAAAGAACGACAAAAGAGGTCAGATTGTACTCTAGATACTGTATCCTGTCAAAATGCTTACTTGCAGTCTAGCTTCGCTCCTTTACTTACAGCTTCTTTACCAGCCTGATAGATGCACACGCAAAAACTTTGTCTCTTTTTCCCAAAAATTTCCGTTCCCAGAGCCGCCTCAGCTCCTACCTGTTGATTCACTGCACTGTTGTTTACAGTTCGCGCAATAAAACTTCCACTGGCAGGGTGCTCATTCATTCACATCTATGAATAGAGCTTAACTTTAGCCATCCACACTTGGTGGTCACAGGAGGCATGTGTAGATAAATACTTTGAAGCGGCCCCACACACCACAGCTGCATTGTTGACTGGCTCTAAATGGGCCAGTGCTAAAGCCACATAGACAAACACACACTCACACACACAAGAGGAGTGTGTTCCTTCCCTCTCTACGCTGCTTAGGATCAAAGTGCAGAGGTTAAAGTAAATCTTAAAATGAGAGAAGTACATCTGCAGGTATACAACTTGGATACCAATCTTACACAGTTTATTCTAGTCAATGTTGTTGCTAGGTAACTGAAGCAGTGTTCATGTCATTGATACAGTGTGAACATAATTAAAATGTCTATGGAGCGGGTAATGGTGGGGCCACGGAACGGCGCATCGCCTCACTGAGTAAAAAGTAAAGAAGAGGGGCGGAAAAACAGAATATGTCAACGTGCAACAAATAAAGACGAATAATAAACATTTTCGGTGTAAAAACTGCTGTAACTTAAATATATAACAACTTTTTTCAAATTCCAAAGTTAAAAGGTGAGCTTTTTTTCTCACTCAAAGAGCAAGTGAGAGATCGGATGGCCCGAAAAGTTCCCTAACAGGTTGCACAAACACCAGCAGAGGGGCCCCTCCCTGTAACAGCCTGCCAAGGCAAACAATAGTGCAGAGCTTGGAACAACACTGAGTGGATAAGAGGGAGAGAGAGAAAGAGTCTGACTGGGAGGGCTTGGCGAACCCACTGTCATTCGTTTGCTCTGGATCCATCCCACCCACTCCTGGAACTATGGGACACGTGCTGCTGTTGCTGTTTGCTCGCCTGGTGCCCCAGTGAGCGCCACTCCCCTCCGTTCCCACTGTTTGCCTGCCACTAGCTAGCGCTAGCTCTTAGTGGCCGGCCCCTAATTACAGTGTGGAGAGGATCTAAGGAGGATGTGCCACATAGACAGGGAGGGGAGGAGGGCACAGCTTTCCCACCACAAGGTCCTGGAGCGGCATTTCATCAGCTTAACGGTCTTAACCCTTTACGCACACACACACCCCACCCACCCATCTGAGTATCCAGGGTGGGGAATCCTCAGGAAAGGGCAGCGATAATTACTATTTAAATAAAATGACTCATCATCCATCACCCCCTCGACTCAAGCTAAGTTAGAGTTGTCAGGGATTAAAAAAGGACTCAGTGGTCAGCTAATAATAAAGTTTCACAATGTAGTTCGATTTTTGAATCAATAAATAAGGAATAAATGTCAAATTTTGTGGCACTTCCCTCTTTGGCATCACTGCGTAACATTTTGGCTTCATAGCTTGGTAGCGACTAATTTTTAAAGTAACCTCTAAAAAGGCTTGTCTGTCTGCGTCTCTTCCGCCCTCCTGTTCCAGCCACGTCTCCTCTTATGCCTCACTTAGTCACAAACACTTTCAACTCAGTACTCCCACCTCAAATTATGTGTCACCTTCATTCAGTGTTGTCTTTCTCCAAGAACTTCATCTGCTTTCCGGGCACTGACCACCACCTCCTTCTTCTAATCATCCTGTTCTTCCTCCTCCTTGCCTTCCTCTTCCTCTCTCTGCCCATGGAGCAATTGTCTCATCATTATGCCCGGTGCAGAGTGGCTAACTTGTCCCCAACCCTGACCGCTCCAGCCACAAATCAGCACCTAATGTCCATCTCTTCCCCCCCCTTGTCACAGCCAGACACTCATTTGGCCTGTAAGCTGATTTTATCCCTGTCAGGACAGTGCATACACCTGACCCACATGCGAAAATCATCAGCAGGCAGAGTTTTAGCCCTGTCACCAGCCGCCCAGAGCAAACGCCTGCTAAACAGCTGTCACAGACGGACAATTGTACAGCAAATGGCTTAAATATTGACAGTTAAAATTCACCATCTTATTAGGAAAGAAAATTCATTTGACCCACTGTGTGAGCCAGTCCATTATCAGCCCCAAACTGTGCACCTGTTACTTGAGGAAACATTTTCTTGCTTCTTGAGTTTCAACTGTTGGCTGATTGGATGTTTTCAGCTAGTTTGGAAGATTATTTTTTTTTTGTTTTTTTAAAAATATTTTATCTTAAGTGCTGTCAATTACAGCAGGTGAGGAAGGTGTGTGATGGCAGTTCTTCCATAATACAGAGATGCCAGGGTTTAATTCAAGTACTTAACGGCAAGTTTTTGTAAAATTGAGAACTGCTTCAAACTTTTTTGCTGAAAATGTACATTTCTGATTTTTTTGCTACTGCACATGATCAAGTTTAGATTTCAAAAAAGTGGAATGATGTAACAATTTTGGTTTATTGCCCCATTAAGTATAAATCAAGCACTTTGTTTCAACTACTATATCAGCAAATTTAGATATCTCTTTTATTCAATTTAGAAAAATTAAGATTTTGATTTAATTATATTTTATTTTTTCATATTTATATTTAATTTAAAATTGACATGATTTGGAGAAAACACTAAGTTGTCCAATTACCATTTAATATTCTTGCTCCTTAAAGCACCCGTTGGCACTAAGTGTCACCTGTGGAGCCTTCGGGGGGGCTCACAGCTACACATCATTATCTCTGTTATCCAAAATGTAAACAAAAGTTATTTACTATTTAACTTTAAATAAAAAAGGTTTTAAAAGTATTCAAAATAAAATGAGAGTCTGGTTATTTCTTATTCCAAATCACTTCATGTTTTTCAATGTGATTAGATATGATCAAAGCTTGTAAAACGGAAAAATACACAGATTTGGGGGGGAAATTAGGAGTGCTATTACACTTTCATCATTATGATTGTTTATCTTCATATGTAATCCTATACACTTGAAAATAACCAGAATCTATAAACCTATAAACTAAAACAAACAAATAGAAATACACATTTTAATTGAATGCCTTCATGACACACTGGCAGACGCAGGTTAAAAACACACTAGGGCTAATGTGATATCAGAGCTACAATAGGTGGTTAAGCAAACATGTCATTGTTATAACAGCGATCTCTGTTATTGTACATTTCTTGTCACAGTTTGTGAGTTTGTCGAGTAGGTGTGTAATTATGGTACTTGTGCTTTTGTAGTGTAGCCCACTCTGTGTTGCATTTATGGCTGAAGCTTTCTCAGCTAAATTTCAGGGACTACAAATAAAAGTTGAAAGAAAACAACTGGAAAAAACATTTTTCATAGTAATAGTTTGTGACTTGACGTAAGGCGTCTGTGACTGTAAGATGGCAAGTTGTAAACAATAATTTACAGCTCAGCTTCAAATCCATAACATGTTTTTTTTCCTGTTTTGTCCACACTCACAAACATCCCTATTTAACATCAGGAATTACTGGCGTATTTGTTTTGTATTTAACACAGAAAGTTGAATGATTTTGGAAACTGACATGTCCACAAAACACACTTAGGTGCACTGAAACTGTCGTGATGCTAAAAATGCTCACGCTTCACAGCACCCTGTTTACACCACAAATGACGATTTGTTACATGATTTTTATTGACCCGTTTGCACCTTGTCAGGGTTTTAAGCAAAGGGCTGTAACACTCATATAAAACAGTAATTAAGCCACGCGTGTGCCCTGTAACATAACGCACAAGTGTGAGCTTGTTCACACACATACACTCTCTGTCACTCTTTGTTGAATTATTACAGATGCACGTACACAGACACACACCCATGTGCGTGCTCCCGGAGAAGTCTGGCATCCACAGAAATTTACACGTTTTGATACGTTCCTCAGCATTCCTCAGCTTTCAGCAGCCATCACCTACCTTCCGTCAGCGTCTCAATTCCTCTCACGTGTCTTTGTATCTCCAGACTACTAAGAGGCTCTGCTGCTCCTCACTTGACCTCTCAGCATCGCTCTCATTAATTGATACACAGACGCCGCTCTCTTTGCCTTGCCTGTCAGTCAGTCAGTCCATTCACAAGCTCCTCGCAACTGTGGGCACGGATGCCCATTCACAAAAAAATTTAAAAAGAAGAAGGAGAAGAAAAAAAAGCACCCTGGGAAGGAATATCCAATGGAGAGAAGCAAAGCGGCACAACAGAAGAGAGCAGCGTGAGTCTTGGGGGTTTGTCTGTAGCGGAGTGGCTGCTGTGGAGTTTAGAGCCAGGCTCACAGTTGTGTGTGGCTCATGTAGGACGAGAGCGAGGGAGTGAGAGGAAGGGAGGGAGGGCAGCAGCACTGCGCTGAGGAGATGTCGCACCACTAGTTTTTATAGCAGGGTGGGTAGCTGGAAGATAATAATACCCCATCCTCCTCCACAACACAAGTTTAAGCGCAGTGTGTAATAAGCCCATGGCGCAGACACCCTCTGATTGAGGTCAGACAAAATGAATTTTCAGTTGTGTTAGAGTGGATTTTTTGGTGTAAAGGGACCGGGGCAAAGAAACTCGAAAGGGGTTGTTTGGGGAGACAGAGGGAGGGTAAAAAAAGGAAAGGAGAAAGAGAAAGAGAGAGAGTGAAAAGTTTGAAAACATTTTTTGTGCACCTCTGTTGGTTTGTCTGGAGCTCAGACGTAAATACATCTCAACAACACAAAAACCCAGCCGCTTCAAGTTTTACACCTGCTTTAAATGGCATCCTGCCGCTAACTCTTTCCTTTAAAAAAAAAAAACCTCACCCAGATGTTTTCATTGTTTACTTTTTAAATGAACTTTTAAAAAGTAACTGAGACCCCCATGTTTTCAAGAACTCTACATTCTGAAACATGTGGCAAGCGACACATCGGGCTCGATAAATGGTCACGACAGACTATCTGCTGAAAAACATCAAAATAAATCAACCAGCATGTGGCACTGTACCATGAGACCATCGTAAAACTGATTCACTATATGGTGTTAATTCGAAAGGAAGAATTACTTAAAAGCTGAGAAACAATGGAACCACAAATGCTGAAAAGTACCACAAGCAACAGCAGAGGCATGTTTTTTGATTAACCGTTTTTTTAAAACCACAGTGTCAAGAAGTAGTTTGAGAAGAGCAGAGCATTAGATTCCTGTTTTGAGTCAGAAAGCACACAAGCGGGGCAAAGCTTGGTGAGCACACCACCACCTTAATCAGTAGAGAAGAGGAGAAAGTTAATGTAGAGAGGTATAGAAATAGTCTGCATTCTGTACAGACCTCAGCAAAAAATAGAATCTGATCAAATGGAGTTTTTTAATGGCAGCAAAACCTAAAGGATGACTAACTATACAGCCCTTTTCTGTGTAAAAATATTAGTAAAAAGTGAATGGTTATGTCTTATGTTACACAGCACGCAAAATGTTATAACTTTTTTCATTCAAAAAAAAACTATTGGGCTTTTCTGTCTGACATCATGAATACTCATTTGAATCATGCATATTCAGAGGACATCTATTTTGTCAGCAAAAAAAAACTTTCAAACACTCATAGAAGTAAAAATCCATACATTCTAAACTTTTGTTGTCCTTGTGGTTATTGAATCGTCAAAGCATGTGTGTATCACAACCAACAATCACACAGTGAAAACGCTGATTCAGTCGGATAAACCTCCACATATAAGTAGAAATCAGTACATCAGACTGCTATGCCCACTTCCCCCCTGAGGAAAACAGGGACTAAAGCACACCACAGCCCTGGCCCATTGTGGTTTACACTGTTTGGTACAGGGTGAGAGTGGAGGCCAGCTCACATTGGCATCTAGTATATATAAATGGGGTAAACCACTAACTGCTGGCAGGCCTGCCAGACGGCCAGAAAAACAACGTTTGCTATCCTATAAGATGGGCTGTCTGTTCTAAACACGCTGCAGCCACCGTAGAAACAGCCTAAGTGGTACCTGGGAGGACGGCTTTGTTCTGGCCACCACCGATGGAAGTCTGTCATATAATGGTGCTGACATACACTTTCACAAATACACAGGTTGTGGTGTAATTGGCAGATTTCTATTGTGATCCTGCTGAAACCTGGGTCTGTGTTAGGTATGTATTTCTGTTCTGTAATGGTGAATGTAAATGCTGAACGCCCTTCACCCGTCATTGTCAAGTGTGGAGTGTGTTGACGTTATGGAGCAGCGAGTGTGTGCTCACAAGTCACAAGACATGAGGACTGAAGAAGCTGAGTAAGAGTCATCTGTTTTGTCTCACTGTCTGCCTGACTTGCCTCTCAGCATACCTGTTTACTGCCACCTGCTGCTCCCAGCAAGATACACGTACCATGGCACCAGATTGGCACTTTAAAGGAGGGACAGAGTGTGAAGCAGCATTACAAAATGTAATGTAAACTTTGAGGCTGGTCATGGCTTACTTTACTGCACCATTTTGCAAGAGTTCAACAAAGGGATTTTCAGGCATAAAAAAAAAACATTTATTCTCATTACTATTTACTTTATATAGCTCAGAGGTGATGGCTGCTTGGATGTGATTCTTCTTCCTCTTCTTTTTGGCACTGCACAGTCACCCTGCTTTTTCAAACTGTTTAAGTGGAGAGTTTATTATCAAAATAAAAATGTTTGATTTTATATCCTCTCATTAGAAACGTGCACAAAGCATCATGGGATTAGTGACTGCTTACTTGATAAAAAAAAAAGAAGTGTTCAATAAGCCGGATCATCAAATCACCTGCTTGATGTCATGGAGAGGCTCCTTGCACCACAACAACTGTTTGAACCCAAAGATTAATGAACTTGGCATGTCTGGCTGTGACCTGTGGTTTTTGGCTCTGTGATCCTTCAGGGGGCTGTTGGTGGGGAGGTGGGGGCCGCCATGGGTCAGGCTGGTTCTTCTGCATTTTAGACAAGCTTGATCAGCCTGGAATCTTAAAGGAAGATTTTGACACTTTGTTTTATTCTTTAAGCAGTTTGTGCAGGGTGGCACAGATTGTTCTGCTGTGGGATGCCACATGCAATCTGAGTGAGCTTGCACATTGCCTGCACCAGTTTGTAGGTGCACATCATGATGCTTTAATGAATTGCATCATAACAGAATGATGTGTTCTACTAATTGATCACATCCAGAGATTTCAGTTTGATGCTCAAGCAATGTATAAAATAAGCTATGATGTGTGAGAATTTTTGAGAGGTTAACCCCTCTAAGCAAAATCTGTCCTCCTTACTGTTGAGTTTACTTCTCACTTTTTACTGGAAAGAAAACATTTGTTTAAACTTTTGTGAAAAGTTCAAATTCAAGCTCCAATAGTGATGTGCCATAAAACTTACTCTCAGTTTGACCTTGTCCATGAACCGTTGACCTGTCTGCAGACTTCCCTCCTTATTTTCTGAATGACTACCTTCTGGCAAAGCCAGCTTTAGCAAATCCTTCATCAACAGCTCCATACCTGAAGATGCTGTTTGGTAGTTGGGTCTTCTTTTCAGCAGGCATCTTTGTAGATAAATAGAGAGCTGAACTTTTTAATTGTTTTTTTACTCAACAAGCTGTAGAAAAAAATTCTAGGGAGTCTTCTTGCTAATTCATGGAGGTGCAGGTATTTTGAAGAAGTTTAGATGAAGCATCTATATTTCAGCCTATTGAAGCCGAGCTCAAAAACAGACATGATTTGCTCAAACCTTCTTGTTGCTGCTGGTATAAGACAATGGTTTGTCCAATTTCAATGACCATTGAAGTCTAGAAAGACGGTTTGGCCAATAGTGGAATCTGATCAGAAAAAATTTCCTTCTGTGCCATTGTTGAGTATAAAAAAACAAATAATGCATGAAGTTTTAACCGCTAGCTATCACTTGCTGGAGCATCACCTTATGAACAAAAAGTTTAAAGAAGTTCTTCGACTTTTCCCAGCTTAATGCCTGCAGACTCAAAGTAACAAAATCAGCCCCGATTGTGCCCTTCACCCTTTTCTGAGACCAGGTGTGGTTTGGGAGAGAAGCAGGAAAGGGAGGCACCAACCCCTCCACAGTCATGAGATAGGGCACCACATCGGCACCCCTGGCCTCCGAAAGTCCAAGGACAGAGACTCGTTCTCAGATATAATGTTGCTTAACACAATGGGATGTGTAGTAACCTAGCGTAGCTACGCCCTGCCTTCGCTCATCTACTGAGATACACACCCACCTGGCATGGCATGGAGATCATTAGAACTCACCTAGGAGCATGCCATTTGGGTGAGTGAGGCCTGGGCGTCTCCTTTCTGCTGACCTGTCTGTTTGTGCTTTAACTTTCTCCTGTTCTGTCTTCTTTCCAAACTCCCTAATCAGTTTTGGAAGCTTTGCCAGAAGGGAGGCAAAGTACACAAGCTGCATGTCGAGAACTGCGAGTTCTGAAACAGACACAGTTATCGAGTCATACAGGTGGCTGGAGCTCGCTCAATCCATCGTTGTGAGTCAGAACAATTTTCTTAAAGAGAAAAAAAGATTGTTTTCTTATTTTCCTGCTTTTACCCAAATATGAAAATATATTCTAATCTATGTAGCTTATCTCGGAACTCCAAACAAAATGTTGGAGGAGTCAAAAACTCCTCACCACCACAAGCCAGAGCTCCTCGCTGCATTTCGGTGTTGTGTTCATTTGATTGACTTGGTGTCAGTGTTTGTGAGGGGATGTGTTGTGAGGGTCGTTAGGTGAATGAGGACAACTCCTTATGGTGATAACGAGAAGGAGGCCAGCCTTGGTGGGACAGCCTCTGTCTGCCCTCAGGTAGTGTGTGCATGTGTGTGTATGCTTGTGTACGTGTGTGTGTCAGCAGGAGAGCCCTCGGGCGCTCTGGCACCTCCTAATTAAAACCAGTCAGGCTGCAGGGCAGGGGAGACAGATGCCTGTCATGACACACACACATACACACACACACACACACACACACACACACACGCACACACACACACACACACACACACACACACACACACACACACACACACACACACACACACACAACCATGAGGTGGCGGACTGAGCTTTACCGTATGCACACAA
>JAVQJG010207805.1:0-17431 GCA_036024015.1 Craterocephalus amniculus
CATATTGTCTGTGTTGCCCCCTCATGCTCCTTCTTTCATGCATGGATTCTTTCACACCGCCGCTCATCACTCGGTGAGCGCACACACAGCCTTCAATCAAAGCTGGAGAGCAGGTGGCAACGGCAGAACATTGGGTGCGCATCATTCTGCCTCTTTCTCTCTCCACCCCTCGTTTTCTTCCTCACACACTCTCCCAAGCAAACCTGAGGTGCACCTGCACCACCATCATAACTTCCCCCCCCCTGTCTTGCTTGTCCTTGCATTTATTTGCACGGATGCAGTCTCTCTGGGTCTAATTTCATCGGCAGTGAGAGCGTGGAGGAGAGGTTTGCCCCACATTGCCAGCTGATGGCCGAGTCTGATTAATAAAGCAGGCAGACGGGGGGAAAAGTGAAAAGAAGGTGGGCTCTTTGAGAAGTATTCATTAGTGAGTCAGTGAATGAGTGTGAGTGTTTCCTTCCCACACATCCACACAGCTACATGCAGGATATTTTTCTGTCTCAACCTCCGTGTTGTTGTTTTTTTTTATCTATTTCCGAAAAGATGACCACATCTCTTTTTTCTCCCTCAAATCTCAGGTGCATTGTCCGTTTCCTTCCCCATTCCCCTCCAGCTGCCAACCTCTCCTCTGCCTGCCAACACATGCTTTCCTGTTCTTTACCTCCTGCCCTCCCTCACTCTTTCCTCCTATCTCTCTCTCTCTCTCATGCACTTTCACTCCTTTTATTGCCAGTCAGACTGTCAGTGTTTATTTTAAGACTAACCTGGAACAATACTGGAGTTCTGAGTTAGTTACGTTATTGGTTACATTAGCAGATCAAGATTAGGAAAGCGAAAAGAAAACATTGTTTATTAGCAGTGAGTCTGGGATCAGAAGCATTTTGTCTTTTCTCATTTCACATACTTGTTGGCATCATGAGCAGGGCTTCAACTAATGAGGATTTCCAGAGCTAAGAAACGACCCCAATCTAATGCCTCACCCAAATCTTGTGTTTTGAGATGCTCTAAACATGAAATATGTTTCTTTTTCTTGTTTCCAGTTTGAAAACTGGCAAAAATAACACATTACTTAATTATCCAAAATTCATACTGATTAGTTAATTGACCAATCAATGAATCCACTAATTGCTGCTTCTCTAATTGCTACAAACAGGCTCATAAAAGCAGACATTAAAGTTGCTGGCAGATTATCACTGTTGCCGTGCAACTGTCTGCGTTTGGTGTAGTCGGTGGAAAAAAATGGAGAAAGGGCTGCTAAAATTAAAGTGAACCAAGTGCAATTATATGTCATTCCCTTTGTGCTTTCAAAGGAGGATGAGTGGAATTTGACTTTATTTATGCGGCAGCACGAGCCTCACAGTGTAACCCTCAAGGCGGCGTCTGACACCGAGATGGAGGTTGTCAAACGTGCAAAGCACAAGGTAGCTTACATTTAAACAAACACAAGAAGCAACAATACAAACAGACAAATGATTTCCTTTCTCTCCTTTTCTCTGTATGTGTACTTCAAATTAACTACAAATAACATTGCTGCATTTATGCAAAGTATTTACCACAAGGAGTGCACAATATATCGTCATCGCAATGTATTTGTGAGCAATACTCACATCGCAGGTTAAATAGCAAGGCGGTTGGCAAATCAACTCAGTGTGTTCTTATCTAATTTCAAAGGTACCTGACCCGCATTGTGAACGGTGATCAACCAATCATCATCGACCTTAATCAGTTTGGCGAAGAACAAGCTTTTTGTGGTTAAACGTGTTCACATTTGTACATAATAAAACTAACATACTCAGTTCCTATCAGATTAAAAGCAGGCTGTGAGAAATAACAATAAGAAATAAGAATAGAATTCTTGCATCTTTTCATATTGCAATATATATCACAGGGTTTGAAAATATCATAATCACTGTTTTCTTCTATGTGCAGCCCTATTTACCACACTGCAAAACACTTTGAAATGCAGTTTAAATACATACAAAAAGAACACATCTCACCACTGCAAACATAATCTAGTTCTGTTATAAAGTTGCATCAGACTACGACGCTGAATTTGAAATGATGTAAAGGAATTTCTCCCACTAATTCAAACAAACATGTCTATGCACCAGTGTATGTGGGTCTATCTGTATGCGTGTGTGCCTTTGTTTGCTGCGCTGTGATCCCACGCTGCAGTTAATGTTGTGTGAAAGGTGTGGGCTGCGTGTGGTTTTGCAAGATCCGGTGCTAAAGAGTTCGTTTTATCGATCAGCCTCTCCTGTCTACCTCTCTCTCTGTCAAAATTCTTTTCATTCCCTGTTCTTTGTCATGATTTGCACCTCCCCTCCTGCGACTGCCCTTTGATCTGAGGAGCAGTGTGCTCTGACTGTACTACCCAGCAGGCACAGCCATATTTTGAGTCCAAGTCTCTGGGTAGAAAGAGCAGATAGAGAAAACACACACACACACACACACACAGAAAAATCATTAGGTCAGCGTGGTGTAATATTAATGAATCTTCAGAGCTGACACACTCCTCATCTTTGCTGACTTGACAATATTCTTCTTTATTAAACTCACACTGGGAGGTGCACAGTACTGTCCTCAGCCTCTGCACTTCTGTTCTAAACTAGGGATGTTCCAATACCAATTATTCTGGCCGATACCAAATTTTTCTATCCAATACTGATACCAGTCTGATACCTGTTGTTTGGGTGTCTGCCAATCCAATATTAATGTTATCATGTTAAGCGGTCTATAAAATATATTTTAAAATATATAAAATATTTATCAAATATATTATTAAAATATATTTTAATTTTAAAAAATGAAATAAAATCAAATTAAAATATTAAATTAATAAATATATATTATTCTACGTCAAAATTCAATATCTATGGCCTGTATTTTAATTAGAAACATAAAAAGAAAGTTTCCTTATTTAGATTTTTATTACAATATGAATGCCTTATGTGGCAGTTAAAAGGGATTAATTCAATGGTTATATTGGAAAATATGCGCTTACATACAACTTCAGCACCAGTTTAAAGATGCATTCGATACATCAATTAAAAGATTATATAATCGATTAGAATCTTAATGATTGATTCATCAATCATTGATTAATTATGCCCATCCCTAACTTGGTAGACTCCTTATTTACTTTTTTCAAGACAGACACAACTGAAAAGGCATTAATTGAGATTTAAAGCATATATTAAATAGGCATACATGTTCTAATAGCACAGCTGTATATGAGATGGGGAGGAGACAACAGCAGGAAAACTAACATCTCCATGTGAGGACAGAGGCCATTGTACTGTGAAAGCTCGCAATCAGCTCCAAGTACAACAATGTTAGAAATCTTTTTGGAGTACACAATATGATACAGAGCTCATTGTGTTTAATTTCTAAATCTATACGCTCAGTTTACAAACCAGATTTGTGATCTCTGTGTGCAGAATCAAAGTCCCTCCATTTGGCTGTCCGTACCAGTAGATTTGCTAACAGTATTCATGGATTTGTACAACTGGGTCCAATTGAGCTGCACTCACAAACAGCAGAAGAGACAAGCTTTAACTCAGCAGTGTTGCAAAAAAAAATAGCACAGCCACTCAAGAGTGTCCATCACTGCTGACTGGAGTAAGAGCCAATAAATATATGACCTCTGCAGTCATCTCACTTGGGAATGAATACCAACTGCGCCACATTCTACTGAAGGAAAAGCTTGCAGGGCTTAATAGAATTCCTTATCAAGCATGGAATAACATATTAGCATCAGTTTTTATGAATATAATAAAAAAGTATGTTAGGGTGGGATTTTAGGACAGTCTTTTAGGATAAAATCATAATGTTTATGCATGATAATGACTTGAGATGCTTTGATTTTGAGTTTCAAAATCAGTTTCAATTCACATCATTTTGGTGGGAAAACTAAACCCTAGAATAACCACGGGAGCAGCTACAGAGCAAAAACAAAGGAAAGAAAGCAGAGGGAAGGAAGCCTGCCAGAGTTCAGTGGATTGAGTAAGACACAGTGAAATAGACTGAATCTTGACAAAAAAGAGAAAAAAAGGATACAGCAGCAATGCGGCGAACATCAAGTGTCTGATGGGAATTTACCAGCCCAACAAGGAAGGGCTGAACTCAAACTATCGACAGCTTTCTTTTCCACGTGGCAGCAAATTGGTTTTGGCTGATGAATAAATCATATACTGCTACTTTTTCGGGCTATTTTTATGCCGACACAAAAATGCTCACGTTGGAAACATCCGTTTGGGAACACAATGCCGGGCTGCTGAAAGATGTTTCCACTCAAATAAAATGGAGAAGGGGTAATTAATAAAAAGCTCATAAAAAAAGTGAAACAATATTGAGGGCTTCTTTATTCGCTGTCAGACCAAAAGTGAATCACAGCTTTTCCCAAGTGCAGTTTGAAATCTTTATCAACCATTTTTTGATTTATTTATTTTGCATAGGTGCAAAAATAACACTTTCATCCTTCTTTCTCCTCTTAAAATTCAAATGTAAACAGCTGGCTCTTTACGATAAGTGGCGCCCTCCAGTGGTGGGCAAATGTTTTGCTCTCTTGGGGCAAGAATTTAA
Source organism: Craterocephalus amniculus (assembly GCA_036024015.1). NCBI lineage: Eukaryota > Metazoa > Chordata > Actinopteri > Atheriniformes > Atherinidae > Craterocephalus > Craterocephalus amniculus. The sequence goes on from JAVQJG010207805.1 coordinate 4,585, forward strand.
TAAAAATTTAATTCACAGAATCTTTATCATTGTTTTACAAATACAAATTACTCATGTGTGTGTATGATCCGTAATGTCAGCATGTCATTTTAAATCATGGCTGCGAAATCAATATTGACTCAAATGTGACGTAAATATTCACCTCTTCACATCTTGATGTATCATTCCATCTGATTTGATAAGAGCGAAACAGCCAAAGAGACACTTTAAGAGACTGCTTAAAACAGCTCCTTCCTGTAATTACAGTGGCAGCTCACAGTGGCCTTCCCTACTGGGATCACTGAGACATGATCATTCACAAGACACATGCACGAAAGCACAGTTATTGACTGCAAAGTAAACACTATCATTTTGGAGCACATCAGAAGAATTTTTGATATGTTCATGGAATGATAAGCACCCGTACAGACACACTTACACTCTCTCTCACAGCCTGTTGAAGATGAACATCGCCACGGTCTTTATGACTCATGAGTAAAGGGCCCTGCAAAGCCGCCTCAGGATAATGCCTGCCTCTCCGTCTGTGTACAGACGTGTCAGCATGTGCCGGCTGTGAAGCCCTGTCTGTGTTCCTCCAATGAAAAGTAATCTTAACTTTTCTCTTCTTAATTTCTCACTTCTTTTAATAATTTCTTCCAAGGATTCTCAGCTCCTCTTCTTTACTGCTTTACTTTCTTTCTCAGCAGCTCTGATTATAATCTTATAATAATCTGTCCTGGAATTGCATATAGTGTACGTATAATGGAGACAATGTGCATGGGAAAAATGAATACTCTATTCAACAGATATTTCCAGCAACACCTGCGGGGGTAGTAAAACTAGCAGTTACACCTGGCAAATGGTTGGAAAACACTTCCGCTCCATTTGAAGAGCAGACGGCTTTGCTGGAATGGCTGCTCAATTATAGCTAAATACTAATCAGTTATTTTGGTCATTATCAAGAGGACTGTTATTTTCCACCACACATTTGTTGGTCTTATAAAAACAAAAAAAGAAAGAAGGACAAAAAAGGTTTGTCTTGTTATTTAGAGGAGAAAGCCCAAATTTATGTTTGGCTTAGGTGAACTTCTACTATCTACTAGAAAATAACCTACAGTCATCTCTTTGAGTCACCATGCATGTATTTCTAATTTCTGTTTATGCATCACTAAGGCTCGTTTATACGCTTCTTTGTTCATTATGTACCTTGGTTTTAAGTCATGGTTTTGCTTCTTTATCGGTACAGTAGAGTAACAAATGGAAAACATAAAACTGCTTAACTATAATGTAAACATAAACATGTCTAATGACATTCATAAGGAAACCAAAACCAACAAGAAAAGTGCTTCCCAGAACTTTTCCAAAAAAAGATTGTTAAATGGATACATATAGAGTAAAAAGATATACTGCCCTTATTTTGATGGACAGCATCTGCAAATTTCATAAGAAGGTTGGTTGTTTAAAGAGAAAAATAACTATCATTCACACAGACTAACATGATTTTAATTGTCGGTGTCTTTAAGTAAAATAAATTACATGTATGCTGTGAAAGATAAAGTAACATGATTGCGAGGTGAAGAAAAAACCCATTCATATAATGTCTTTATGTAAAGTAAATACAATTCAAGTATTAATAAATTATGATTTTTTAAAGCATTTTCAGTAAGACCACGCTTCCATTCACATGTGGATACAAAGGGAACAGATCTGTCTCACAGCTCATCACAAGTCCGACTGAGTGCTTTCATCTTATCCACTTGTCGTTGTCCTTTTACATACTACACTAGGAAGTCAAAATCCTCCAAAACAGGAGACTTTTTTATCGAGGTAGAATGGCCCTTTAAGCTGTGGAAATCACCAGGGGAATACATGGGGACAATGTTGCATGGTATGGCTCCTAGGCAACAAGCATAGAACCAAAAACGGAAAAGAAGGTGTCTTTGCGATTGTAAACTGCTACTGAAACGGATGCCTGAACTCAGAAGTAAACTCTGAACTCTCGGCTGCCCTCTAGACTAGAGCAGTGATTTATTTCCTAACAAATTGCCAACGTAAAGCACATATCGGGAGTATATGGGCAGACATGTTTGACGGTGTTTTAAATGGATGTAACTATTTAATACATATGTAAAGGGAGCATAAATGAGCACTAAATCTGTGCGACTGTGCCCCATACTTTTGCTATTTCTTTCTCTACAAACCTTCCTCCAGCTGTCTCTCGGTACCAAGGTTCCTAATTGCTATATAATGTTTCTCATATGTCCTCTCTCATTCTGGGTCTGCAAAACAAGCCACCATCTGAAAGAACGTGACTTTAGCCACTTGTTTCTATGCTTCCATTTTTTACGTCACTATCTAAATCTCATGACGATAGATGAGGGTTTGAACCTTAATGAATGGAAAAGTAAAGTCTGCACACCAGAAACTGCTCATTAAGAAATTTAATGATGTGATGTTTCGGACTCCTTAATTCCTTAAGGAGCCATTTCTGGTGTGTGGACTTTTCCTCTTCTTTTCACTTTTTTTGTCCAGCACCCAGTATTTCTATCCAGTGATGTTTTTATTCTTACCTGCTTTTGAACCTTAATCAACCAATAAATCGAAAGCTTCTTTCAGCTCAAGTCCCTCTTTACAACACTGGATCAGTGTTACATCCTATTACAGCCCCATTCTGTTGGTCCATATCTCACTCCACCCTATCATCATTCATAAAAAACATCCTGAAACCCTTAGACCCCTCCACTTGAGGTAATGGCTCATTCCTAACCCAGAGGGAGCACTCCACTGTTTAATGAATGCTAAATCATAGCATTGAATTTAGAGAAAATGACTTCTTATCGCGACTGCGTCACATTGCAAACCCCTTCATTGTATGCTGAAGGTCATGGCTTGAAGCCAACAGAACTGCAGCTTCTGCAAAAGGCCAAGATGCAACCCTAAGGGCTCCCAAACCAGACATACTGATCTGAATCCCAACTATGTTTCAACCTGAACATCCTGCTCAACACCCTAAACAGGATCAGTGACAAGGGGCAAGTCCAACAGGTACGATTAACTAGTTCCAACACACAGCTCTTTCTTTGCTTATTCAGGGACCTCATAGTACCAGGGATAAAAAACGGATCTACAGCTCCGCCTGAACCCAAGGCTTGACAAACAGTTAAGAGTGTACTTTCAAAACCCTGGAGTGAAATTTCCAGTAGAGTGAGATTCCCCTGTCGTTGGAGCTCACTCTCTGGGCCCCCTCTATAAACCACCCCAAACTGTCATCCCAAAGGATTCATCCTGGACCTTATTGTGGACAAATACAGCAACACCCTTTAACAGAGCTTTTAGCATCTCGGGATGAATTCCTGGCACATACACCATAGGGGGACCTTTTAACTTCATCTCTAAACTCTGTAAAGATGAAGGGCAAATCTTCCACTGCCTGATAACCTACCCTACTCATATTGTCTTAAATGTGTTTGTGTTATTTCTTCCATCCCCATGTTGTGTAATTTCACCAGCCCATGCCCTTAAAAGTTATTACAATGGCAACACCATTAACTTGAATCTGGCTTTCCTTGTAGGCTTTGGGACTTACCACAATAGGAAAAGAACGTAACATCCATTACTGCTCAGTGCCCTTTGTCCCAATAAAGCATGACAGTGAACCAGCATGAGAAACAATCTCAAGAGTTAATACACTATTTTTTTTTTTACCACACAAACACAGTGCCACTGGCGAACAGGAGCACATGCTCATAAGAGCCCCACCCATATTGAATTTTTGGGGGGAGATATTGACACCAATATTGTTGTTTGACTTTAAAATGGCTTGTTATAATGTGTTATTACTACCATGCGTTATACTCCTAAAAGGGCCTGTATTAAGAGTCTATGAAAACAAACATGAAAAGTAATCAACATAAAATTAGTGTTTTTATTCTAAATTTAGACTGTCATGGTATTGGCGGTATCAGGTGATGCTAGCGGTACTGGCAATATCTGCCCTCTTATTGGTAAATACCACTACCAGAAAAGCTGCAATCATGGGCACGATATATGGGCTGGCCGATAAATCGGTTTTATGTGAATATTCGGTGCAGCCCTAATACATACCATGGTGTAGCTCCATATTTCTGTAAATGATCCATTTGGGTAGAAGTTGGCATGCTCACTCTGCAGGACCTGGACTGAGTCTCGTTTCCTGTCTCACGCTATGACATCGCCACACCTGTTCCCCAGCCGAATGATGCCACTCAGACGTACTGCAATTTAGAGAGTTTCAGGTCTGAAGGCTGGGGCTGAATAAAAGATGAAGCTGTGAAAGTACTGACTGCTGACTTTGAAGTTCACTTTCCCCTCACCTGTAAAATGGCTGATGAGCATCTCTTCCAGGATATATACTAAAGGTGTTTCTTGATGTGAAAGCTGTATAATTATACAGCTATAAAAGGGCTGTTCAGAGAAATGAGAAGGTAAAGTTGTAGAAACAGATGAAAAGAGCGACTTGTTTCAATCCTCCCACCCTTCCTCCTGAAGCTTCCTGTTCTCAGTAGTGGTTTCCCACATAATCCCCGGTGATTAGACTGCTAATCAATTCTTCTAGGGGGATTCAAAGAGGCGTTAAGGTGTAGCTTACACACTCAAGCCTTATAGCAGCAAGCTAGTGTGGTGAAAAGAAAGACTTTACTGCTTCAAGCCACTATGTCAGTGAGCCTCCAGTTCTGTGGTCTCACTGAACATCCAGCGTTTCAGATGTATGTTCAGAGTCTAACACTTTAAGAGATGTTCTCACTTTTATCTGCTGAAAATGGAAAGTTTCTCATAGCTCATCTAAAACCCGAGTTCAAGATCAGTCATTGCCAAATGTCTGGTGGAGTGCATGCGGCTTTGACGGTAAGACACCCGGATCGGCTGAGATAGCGCACAGTGTTTTATGTAATGAACACGCAATAAACTGCAATCTTGGATATAGAAATAAGACCTACAGCAATAAAAACAAAAAACCATGACGGTCGACTTCCACAAGGAATTACAACATTACCATCTGGCGAAAGGCTCCCTGATAAGTTGGTTTTGATCAATCTTGCTCATTAGACACAATAATAACCTTTCATTAGCAGCCATCAATGCAACTGATGGAGACAAGAGCTCTTAATCTGCCAGGCGGCAAAGCACTGTTATTAAATGTGCTGATTTGCAACTGGCAGACTGTTAGGTATTACTGCCGATACAGGTCTATCCACATCACATTAAAAAGATTGAATTAAATTTTAAAAAAATGGGGAAATGCAGAGACGAGCAGGTTATGTACAACAAATAATCAAAAATGTGAATTAATCATTTCTGTTGTCCAGAAATGAACTGATTGCATCAGATCTGGGGTATGTAGCATTTAATTTGACCTAATGTGAGAATGAGACCTCAGCTGTGATGGACCAGTCTTTGTAAGGAGGGTATTTAACACTCCAGTTTCGGTTTATCCTTTAGGCTGTCTTATGAGCTAAGATAATCTCTTTTTAAACCTCAAGAGATTTGAGGACTTAAATCCAGAGATTGTGTCTAAAATGGAATGTTTTAATGAGATTTGGAACATTTTGTTTAAATGTGAAATACTTTATATCATTCCAAACGTGTTTACAGTGATCAAGTGCATGGAGATCAAATAAACGCTTTGCATCTCAGTCAAGAATGCACTGCTATGAAATTCCTCTTAAATATGGTGGATGTGAACTCAAACAAATTTGTGCTATTGTCAAAGGAATTAATTAATCACTAATTTCCATCTACAACGAATTACGTTCTTCAAATTTGACTTTAAATCTTCAAAAAGATTGTTTGCTCATGAGTCTTCTGAGTAATGTTGCTTGACCTAAAGCAAGAGGTCACATGATTGAACATGAAAAAGAGCGAGCGATCTTGATGATGATATCGATCTAATCAGCAGGTTTTTAATCAAGCTGCCTGTGGGGCATGAAAGGTCTTCACCATCCTTTTAGGCCTGATGCTTTACAACTGAATACGCCTTGCCAATTAATTACACGCTCCTTTGTAACTGTCTAAAATTTGTTGAAGCTTATAAAATTCCCTAACATGCCTCTGAAATAAACGCTAAATATAAACAATCCCTGCTTTGCACAGTAGCGTGTAATTAACTGTTTTGTTTCTGTGCCAAATAGAATGAGATTATAGTTTCATAAAAAAGCTTGAGTGGATTTGAAATAATGTGAATGACCTGTTCTGTGCAGTTAACTGTAAGTGGGAGGATTTTTCTAAAGTGGTTTTGTGTAAAATAGTTCATGTATGCAAGATTATTAATGGATATAATATCTATGTTTCTCATGTCCTGAAATATTTTGTTACGTGCTGTTAACAACTTTTCCAGCAAAGTTTACCACCTTCCTTTAGCAGAAACAGTGCGACTGCTGCGCATCTGTTCCTTCCAGAGTAAAAACGCCTGATCTTTCATATTTTGTATGCCCTCCTCAATCTCTCTTAATCGGGTGACTCACATTCACACAGCGACGAGATATGCGCACCGCTGTCTTTGTTTTTTAAAACCTCCCAGATGCCCATTTGGATGGACACTGACCACTGCGTCTGTTTGTCCGATCTCCAGCTGACCTTACATGATTCATTATGAAGCTGTTGAGTTAGAGCATTATTCCTCATTGTTGTCATTATCTGGAAGATGATTAGGCCGCTGCTGTATCTGTTAGCGCAAGTTAACATGTGTGCATAAGTGGTGTGCGTAATGCCACATGAGTGTTTCTTTGTCGCATCACAAATTCACAATAGGTATCACTTGGATTAGGGACGAAGTACGGCCTCATCTGCTACTACTTATGCACGCACACACATCAAAAGAGCCACTCGGGAGCTTGCAAATTAAATCAAGGATGTATTTGTGTCCATATGTGAGTGTTTTGACAGTGCATTGGGATGACATCTTTCTGAGGACACGGAGGTGTGTCGTTAACACCGCTTTGAAGAATCGTCCATGGTCGCAAACACAGGAAAGCCAGAGGACACAAACAAACAGCCATTCCCAGAGAGGCAGTAATAATCTGTCTTCTCAATCCAAATGCATGCGGCAGACTTCCACTCACCATTACTGCATAATGATGAGCGTAATATAAACAGGCATATCAAAGATATGTCGTAGATCTAACAAATAAACATGCCAGCGACGGCAAAAACAAGTCTGACGTCAATGTCATTAGACTTCAATTTTTAACCTGCAGCCTGACAAAACAAGCTTAAATCATTCACCTAAAAAGCAGCTACTTTATCAGTGAAGAGTCTTTCTGCGTAGCCAGAGAGAGGGGGAGTGTAGTGATGGCAAGTTTTATGTGCTGTTGTGATTGGAAACAAGGGGGCGCTAAGAGCTGAGCCACCCATGAATCATCTTTTTTTTTTTTTTAAAACAATTTCACATAAGCCTCTACAATACAAGACCACAGCTCAGCCCTAAGTGGCCCAGCAAGGCAGTTGTAGCTACCTTACAACTGTAATGAATGCTTTTCACCCAGCCCATCATAAGTAGGAAATTGAATTTTACGCAGGACTTGATACAATTAACTGTGCAATCACAATTATTTAAGGCAACGGTGATTATGATTACATAATCTCTACAGCAGTCTTTATTAAATCTGTATGAAAATTGCTGGGTAAATTTGACAGAAATGTTATAATAATACACAAGATGGACTAATTGATGGAGCTGATGCACTTATAGTGATAGCAGCTCATTATGTGACTGGCCTCTGCGGTGGACATGGCATAACTGCTATGAGTAACCCTTTGTTTAATAGGCTTAAAAGGCCAAAAAGACATCATTTTCATTGCTGTGTTCAACATAAATGATAAACGTTTTTTTTATAAGGAATCTGAGAATTGGAGATTAGAGGTTAAAATAATTTAGAGAATATTTGTTAAAATATCACAAGTGATATGAAAAATGCAAGCTTTATTTTAAATAGTTCACAGCACTAATCATTAATCTTATAGGAAATCTACTCTTGCTAGCATCCTTTAACATATCTACTTAAAAGTTCAGAGAGATTTCACCCCACTTGTCAAGTTTTTATCAAGTGAGATTTTCAGATGACCACTTTCTATCACCAGACTGATTTCACTGAGATTACCCCTAACCCTTGGCATGACACTAGGAGACAATTAAACCCTCAGACTGTAGAATTGAGTTTCTTTATCTGATTGTTCCCAACCTTCTCCTCAATTGGCCTAATCTCTATCTTTTTTAAGATGCTGGCACATTTAACCTGATTGCTCATTCTGTAAAAATGGTTCTGATGGGTGCAGATACAAGGAGAAACGTTAATGGACTATTAAGTCACTGCACTACATTCAGTGCATTTATCTTTTAAAAAAAACTATATCCAGTCTATAACAATCCAGCCCATACTTCGTACTCCAGGTTTCAGGTGCTTCCCGACATACTTGATTCATATGAAATGGATCGACCATATGTTACAAAAAGCTGCTATTAAGAGTTGAACAATGACAGGCTGATAAAACAGTACAATTCCCCTTTTAGTGGCTCTGTCATATCTTTCATGAACGACAGGGAGAAACTGTTTAATGAATTCTTTCATTCATGACAGTCAATAAGAAATTCACATGAAGACACTAAAAATACAGAACAACATATTATTTACTGTCGCCTCAACTGTTTGTTAAATATTAATGTCTGTGTCGCCCTCTGTTGGCGGACTACCTCAGTCCAGCCGACGTCTAATATAAGCTGTCCTCATCATTATGCTCAGCTGCATCTTATCAAGGCTGCGACAACAGAACAGTAATTGGAATGAACCAAGTGTCAAGTAATTACAGATGCTGCTTTTTTGGACTTTATCTAGAAAAAGTCTAACTCTATTACCGTTGTGATGATTATTATAAATAATGCACATGTGTATGTGTGTGCGTGTGCTCAGACAAAAGAAAAATGAGGAAGCGCAGCCATACGTCCCCCTATGCTTTCACACAAACACAGACACACACCGCTTTCTTGGCTTTGCACGCACACCATGACGAGCTTGTCAAACAACGTATCAAACAACATGGAGTGTGTGTGCATCTGCCATATGCTCCAGCATAGGTGTACTGTATGTGTGCACATTTATGCGGCCCCCTTCCCTGCGGCGATGACTCACCAGTGAGTCACAGGCCAGAAAGGAGAGTGAAGTTGTGCAAGTCAGAACCCTGCCGTCACTCTACAGTTCGGCTCAGGGGGGCAGCAGGTCAGTGACGTAACCTAATCATTAAGAGCAGAGCGGGCGAGTCATATCGGAGCAGGAGCCGGAAACGATGATTCAACAATCAGTGAAAGTCATGTCAAAGTCAATATGAGACACGTGGAGCGCCGATGATGCACCTTTAATGAAGGGTTTTAAGTGACAGGTTTGAGAGTAGAGAGTAGGAAGGAGAGCATGTAGGCACGGATCCCTTTTAGGTACAGTCACAGGTATGAATTGTACCCCCATCATCCAACCTGGTGAAAGATTCGTAAAATAAAATGCCAAAGAGCGTATGATTCACATACTTGTCCTCAGATGCACAGTCAGACACCAACACACACGCTGGCACATGTCCGGCACTTACTGTATGCGCACAGAGCGCCGGAACAGGAGCCTGTTTCAGCTATCTGCAGCAAGTGCTGAGATGAGGGGAAGGGCGCATGCAAAAGAGCCAAGAAGATACAAAACTCTGTGGCCCTTATCAGTCCCCGCCCAGCTACACAGCGCTGACAAAGAGGGGAAGGGATACATTTGCAAAGGAAGCGACTTTGTGTTGGAAGAAGCAAGGCAGGTTTTTGGGAAACGGCAATAAAAGCAGATACAGTAGATAGCTAAATAGCTGGATGGAGAAATAAACGGCCTGGCGCTGGGCAGAAAAGTTCCCATACACAGAGCACTTGTGGTATGTAAGGTTAGATAGATCTGCTTCCCATCCCCCGACAACAGCTAGAAGCATGTTCCACCTCTGTGATGGCATCACTTTCTGGCTTCTTTTTCGTATTGGATGTTTTCTATGATGATGATGTGCTCTGCTTTGTTAGAAATAGAGAATAACTTGACAAAAAGCCCAGAAATGCTTGGCTATAAACCTTCAAGCAGCTCATCAGCTTGCTAAAACAACCCCAAAGATGGAGACATATAAAGTAAAGAGCATAGTCTGAATGGCAACGACAGCCAAAGATGAAGGTCTGTTTACTTCGTAAAGATGTTACATTTCAAGCAGCACGAAGGCCCGTCTTCCTCTCTTTTAAACATTTTCACCTCTATTTGCATCAAACCTGCAAATCCAAGCATCACTCTGCCTTAGCAAAGGCCTTTTGAAAACTGAGATACTGTATTAGGTGGAAACTACAGAGTGTCTGCGAGCTGCATTTTACACCATGTAGACGACTCAGTGAGCTGAATAATTGCAGTGTCTTAGTGTATGTGGCTCTAATGTTCCTACAGTCCCAATGCCATGCGTGCAGCTCAAGCGTGGGCAACAACAGCTCCAGGAAGCCCCAAAATAGAGGCAGGAAGTTCATTTACCAAACACAATCAAACACGTTAACAAACTGTATTAACAAAGCTGTTAAGAAAGGCAAATAAAGGGGCAGCCTCTCTTACGCTACGAGCTGCTCCATTCCAGGACCCCAGGGCTCCAGCGGCTCCCCAGGTTTGGGTTACTTGTCCTTCTTTTGCACAGTGTCCCTCTTTTGTTTTCCTGGAAACATACAGTCACTTGTTATTCTGACAGATACTTACAGACTACATGGCAACAATTTTGACATAGCACACAGTAATAAATGGTAAATAGACAACAAACATTGTAATTATTTATTCTACATTTTGTGAAAATGGGTCAAATAAAGAATTTTTTTTACTTTTCTTCCCATTTTTTATGGGTTGGGCTTTAAAGGGTTAAGGGCTTCTGAAGCCTTCTCAGACCTGGAGGTGTTGAGTTTCAAAGTTGTCCTACAGACAGTATGATTTATGATAGACGCCGAGTTAGGCATGGTTTCTCTGCTGTTGCTTTTTGCTCCATGTTCTCACAATTGTTATTCATTATTCCATCTCTCTGTTTTAACATGTAAAGACATTTGGAAAAAGTGCAAATAAGACATTATTCAGCCAATTTGGCGTCAGTTCAACTAAACAATAATAAAATGTATCTACATTATCAATATTTATGCCTTTAGTTTTCTTGTTCAATTCCATAAATAGCCACTTTGATGCTCAGCACCTCAAAGAGAGAGCTTCAGATGTCAGTCCAAAGCTAAAAGATCTTCGCTCCAGAGTGATTTATCTCAAAGGGGCCACCTCAAATCAGCTGATAAGAAATGTGAAAGGGTAAATGTTTGACATTTTTGTTCACAAACAAAGAAAAAGAGGGAGGGAGGGGGGGGGGGGTGACAAAAGTAAAAAAAACACATAGCCGACTCAACTCTACAGCATGCATGAAAAGCTACTTTCCAGATAAAACTCATTCAACACCTTTGAAAGACTTTTTCAAAAACTTCTCACACACTCCCTTTGCTGACCCATTCCTCACTTGCGGAAACCCAACATGGATCTAATTATATATTTTTTTCCTGTGCATGTGAGGTAATTATGCAGCACCTGGGTAAACTGTTGTACGGGTGGCAACACCTCTCTCGCCCCAAGCCAGCGTGTTAATTAAGCAGAACATCTGGCGAGAGAGGAAATACAGTGTTGAGCTGAAATGACTTGACTCCCTGGGTCTGGTGTGTTGACTGCTTTGGAAGGTGAACTTGCATTAAAATTGGGATGTGCAGATCTGCTCCTGCCAAGACCTGCTCCAGTCAAAAAAGTGATGATTGTAAGAGCTGCAATGCGCCGCAAGGTCAAGAAATGCAAAACTCGCTTACCTGAAATGCTCCTGCAGTTACCTTATTTCTACCCTGGCTGATACAGCACAGGGATACCAGCAGTATAGCACCTGAGCTGCACAGCACTATTAATCCAAAACAGCAAGATTAATCCAGCATCATTTTAAGCTTGTAATGCCACCCATCCATCTTCTATTCCACTCATTCCAATTCAGGGTTGCGAGGAAGCGAGCACTTACCAGGTGAGAGGCAGAGCACTCTGGAAAGTAATGGTTCTATTATTTCTGAATATTTAAAATTGATTATCCCCTATTTCATATAAACACATTTTCTTTTTTTTAACATTTTGACAGAAAACCACACTTATTCATTTCATCGATACATTAATCTGTAAGGAGAACAATTATTACGGTTAATTTGACTCGATCAGGTGTATGAACGCTTGATCTGGCAGCTGAGCAAAACGCAGATCATGTGTCCTGAAAACTAAGCCGAAAACCATTTAACTGAAACAGCCGTTGACCATAAATCTCCCCGAATTGGGTTTAATCCTTGCCTTAAAATGCAGACTGTAAATAGGATTCATACAACTCCCTCTCAGAAAAAAACGACACTAAAGCCAGAATTATGTCACTATGATTTAAAACAAAATCCCGAAAAACAAACAAGAAGCAACAGTTGAACACATTCCTCACACCTGATTTGTCATTTTTATATATCATCGCACCACCTTCATTGTCGCACCCCTCTCTCCCCACCGAGTCATGCATCCTAATCTGTGCTGTAACTTGGAGCAGTGGCCAGCCACTGCCTGCCTGTCCCATCAAACATGCATAAGAAGCAGATGTATCTTTGATGTAAGCTTGTTCATGTTGCCTGTGTGCATGAGTGGATGAATGAGTGTGTGTGTGTGTGTGTGTGTGTGTGTGTGTGTGTGTGTGTGTGTGTGTGTGTGTGTGTGTGTGTGTGTGTGTGTGTGTGTGTGTGTGTGTGTGTGTGTGTGTGTGTGTGTGT
>JAVQJG010207916.1:0-25283 GCA_036024015.1 Craterocephalus amniculus
AAGCCGGAGTACCCGGTGAGAACCCACGCATACACGGGGAGAACATGCAAACTCCACACAGGAAGGCCACTGTGTCAAACCCCTCCTCAGCCAGAATCAGACCAACTTGGGACTTGAACCCGCGGCCTTCTCACTGTGAGGCCGCGGTGCTAACCACTACACCACCGTGCAGCCCATGGACGGAGATATTTATGTTTAAATAAAACTCCACAGAGGACAAACTTGATCTACTGGTAGTCATGAGGCTCACGAGTGATGAGAGATGGTGCTGACCTTCTTTCTGTCCGTATTATGTCCTAATTATGGTTCTTTGTAATTATCCAATAACCTGTGTGTCAAAATCTCACATTTCTGAATATTTTCTAGTATCAAAACAACATTTGTGCATGCATCAACTCATGACAGTTACCGCTGTCAAAGGCCAGGCTGTAATGGGTCCAGTGCAGCCTCAAGTATGTTGGTGTAAATTAGCAGTCATCCAGGTTGGAGTAACCGTGACTGCATGAAAGGAGGCAACTGAGCCAGGAAAAGAAATTAACTTGCCTTCTGTGCCAGCATTTAAGATGTCTGTTGATGAAGCTGACCTGGGAGATTTTGGCCAGCGCTATGATGTGCTGGCGGTGCAGAGCAGCTCTAACACAGCAGGGGGAGTTTAAGGTGTTTAATTGGCTTTCAAAATGCCCAAACTACAATTTTCAGCTCTTTGATGCTGAAGGCCGATTGCAGGAAGGACAGAAATGAAGGAAAGCTAGATTTCAGTGACCTGCAGCATACGAGATGAATCAGTAAGACTATATGTTATTCATTTAAATTTGGCTTCATGGAAGGACAGGGCTCAGCCAGAATAAAGTATTTATGGTGAGAATCTCACTTGTGAAAGCATGAAACCTGCACGGTTTCATCACAGGATGGGGCAGGGGATCCATCGTCCTCAAGGAAATGCGTTGGAAGCCAGTGCTCTGTGTAATGGGTTCGTTGGTTCAGCAGCTAATTCATCTGTCTTCTTCTCTGAACACAGAACTGGTCATTCCCGCTACAGGAAACGTTTTCTACGCCATGACCTCGTCTAGCGTTGACTTCCTGTTAAGGAGGAAAGACAGGAACACTCCACTTGGCTCCCCACCAATCACCACAGAAACGAGCGCCACTTTCCCTCGAATCAAGGCCAAGGGGCGGAGACTGGTCCGGACTTTGTTTTGACTCCCAGCTCAGAATGGCGGGGCGGGCTCTCACACAGTACATGTGGCCTTTTTCTGTCCACACATGCCTTCCTTTCACACTCCGACCAAGTCTCTTCTACCAACACACCAGGATCAGCGGGGCGCGGCAGACATGTCAGACCTCCAGCTGCTGCGTTCACCAGAGCCATCTGCTGCTGAGGAACAGCGTCACTTCTCACATCTTACGAACAGTATGCTTTTTAAAATTCTCTCCTACAGGAAGAGCACTAGAGGCCTTTAACGGAGCTCTCCTGGTGCTGGCTCTCAGATCCCTGACAGGTAGCACTTCTAAGAGCTCTAAAAGTCACATGTGTAGCAAAACACTGGAGCATGTAGATGAGAAATATCCTTGTATTGTATATATTTATATATTTTATATTGTCCGTATAACAGTGTTGAGGCAACCAGCTCTAATTCAATGTCTGGCATCTGGTTTATTAAGGAAAAAAAACTTTGGAGATTCGACACAGCTCGGCATGTGTCCAATGTGAATCATTTAAGTTAAGCAGATATGCATTTCAGCATAAACACAGAGCTGCATTAATCAATGTCGGACGTTTGCATTAAACACTTTTTTCTCCCTTTTACGAGCCGCCAGAGAATTCTTAAGCATCTTGTTTTGTTTTTTTAGGCTGAAGGTATGCAGTCCCTGCAGCTTCTCTGATTGGGCCTCTGCATACTTATCTGTCAGCAACCAGCATAATTACCCAGCAGGTCATCTGGTTGCCACAAAGCTGTGACACAGAAAAAGCAACTAAAGGGCGACGACTAAGCAGCCGACAGAGGCTAAACTTAATCAGTAGCTGCAAACGTGGCCGGAAGGACATATGATGTCATTGGAGAAGTCACCCACTGAGGTTACACCCCAAAAAAGACTCTTGACTCAATGACCACAGATTGCTTGACAAATGCATGAAAAATGGGGAAGAGTTGAGGCCCAATAGATGTAACGAGAAAATAATGAAATGGATAAAAAAACCAGCTGGAATCCAGCCTCAGAGCCCTGGATTTGTCTTCCCCATATTAGTTTTTTTTAAGTCATAATGTAGGCCACAATATTTAGACAAACCATGCACTACCTTGGCCAGTGGTTCTCAAACCTTTTGAGCTATGACCCGAGATGACATACATTGATGTTCATGACAGTGAGAAGATGTAAGATATATCAGATGGGTAATGTGCATGGATAATCCTACAGCCAACAGAATCTTCATAACTAAGGCAAGTTTATTTGAACAGCACATTTCCTGTTCATGACAATTCAAAGTGCTTTAGATGTGCAAAGAAAGCATTTAAAAGTACTAAAAAGCAAGCTAAAATCGCAATAAAATCATTTTAAAGCACCCAGAGAAAATCACTAAAAAGATTAAAAGCAAAACAAGTTGAAAGATACTGTGCAGAATTCATGCATAGGTGCATGAGAACAGAAATGTTTAGGGACGATCGTGTATTTAGTGCACTGGGTCACCGCTGTGACGGGGAACCTACCAAAATAATACCAATTTCTGATTTTTAATATGGCATGTACTAACTTTGCTGTTAATGCAGAGGTGAATCTAAAATGAGCACATTCATTTTTAAACACATAAATGCATTAACAGCAAAGTTATAATTCATAAACGTTTGAATTAAAATCTATATATATTGGTATAGATTATATTATATTATATTGGTCTCATGATCCCCAGTTTGAGAACCACTGACCGAGGCCAATCAGCATCCCCTGCTTAGATCATGTTTTGTACGTATTGGATAGAAATGCCCATTTTTACAAGGCTCCTTTTGTTTTACACTGGTTTTAAAGGCTTTCATTAGAACTAATTCAGATGGGCTTATGTGTGAAAAGCATGTCCCATAAAGGTTCTGACAACTTTGCTGACATATTATCCCAGATAGCAGACATGTTTGGGCGGAATCCGGCTACTTTGGGCACTTATGGCTCAGTTACAGCACTGGCAAGTGTTGTGTGGACCAGAAGTCAGTAGCCTGCTTAGTTTGGATTATGGCAAGTCTCCGTTGGTCCACATGTGGTCCAGATGTCTGTTTTTGGCCTGGATGTGGACTTTGGGTCAGAATTGGACCTAACATGTAACTAACTGAACTACTAACTGCCATATGCTCAGTCGTTTTCCATTTTCTATCCTACATGTTCGCCAACTTTTTATCCCATTCAGGGTTGCATGAGTCGGGAACTACTACTGCTGTTACTATAGCAGTCCTAACACAAGTAAGATGAAACAACCAGCCATGTCAACTCACACATGCACTGTGAAAACATGCAAATTTCAGGCCCCGACCACGAGGCGATGTCTCTTACCAGATCAGAGTGCAGCACTATTTAACAGTCTGAATCCTGCCCCCTTTTAAGACTAAAATGAACTGATATTATGCGCATTTTCTTCTGCCTCTGCTGAACCGTGTGCCCAAATATAACAAGAAGAATGTCACTTGTTTAGTTCTCCTGAAATCTGATGCACAAATATTGATTATTGCAGCTTTAAACCAACTTCATGCACTTTAAAAAGCGTGTGGCTTCGCTTCAGCTCATCATGATACCAAAACCGAAAGAAAAACTATGAAAAAAGGGGAAAAAAAGCATCATTTTTAGGTTTAAGGGTTTCCAGGTCTGAACTTTTCAACAAAGCATAAGCTAAACTTCATGTTCCAGCAGCTCAACGGGATGCATCTTTACTGCTGTGTGCAGAGCTAACTCCTTCAGCCACACTTTCATAAACATGTCAACTTAAGCGTATGATCTGAGATAAATCCTGTGACCTCTGGTTGCTGTACTTCCTGCTCAGCACTAATGAAGCCTGTCAGCTGGCCGAGGTGTGGGCATTGTGGCACCGGGGAGAGGATTCAGAGTTATAACAGAAGATGTGTGCAAATAGAAAGCTGGTTTTTTAGTGCCTTTCTGTACCGGGTGCTCACCTTTCTCATGACTGCATTAGAATGTATTCAGAACACGTGGAGGCGTTGCAGCCGCCTGCAATCTTGTGTAGTTTCACATCAGATCTATTTATGCACTACATACAGGATGTCCTATTTTTGTGGTAATAAATTTACTTTTATATGAACTTTGTTGCTTTTGGATGACATGCTGTAACAAACTCCACATTCGATACAGCCCGAGGTTTTCCATGCTGCTTAGGTTTTCATAAAGAAGCTATTAAAGTTGTCTCTACTTGTCAATGAATACTGACATTTTAAAGCAAAGTGGATATATTTTACATCAGTGACAGCCAATACATCTCTGCAGTAGTCATTTTATTCACATTCAAGACAACTGTTTTTTTTTCTCAGAGTGAAATCAAAGTCAGTGTGTGTATGTGGAAAAGTCATGCAAATAAAAATCCAAAGCACATAAAAAGTGTGGGAAAAGGACATGTGGTCCAAAAAGAGTTTTCCAAACCCATTTATCAACACAAACATTGAAGTATTAAAGCATTTCTCACACCTGAACGTTGTCGGTCTGTATTCTGTCACGTGAGAAATGTGTTCATGAACCCAACATCCGAGAGCAATTAATCCAACACTGTTCTTTAGTGGAAACGCCTTAAAAATCCATTTCCCTTCAAATTGGCAAGCTTCAACGCTCTCCCTCCGACCAGCCAATGTTGACTGAGACAGAAAATCAGATTTAGTAATGCAGAACTCATCCAGTCTGAAAGCAAGTCTCTTCAGCTGCAGACGCCCAGTAGCTGGGAGGAAACCCGAGCCAACATCTTCATGTTCAAGTGGCACTTCTAGGGGTTTTTGTGCTATTCAACATGAACACCATATTTCTGACACCCCCACCGCCCTCCACCCAGCTTCCTGTCACATTCAACTATTCATCCTCCTCCAGCCTTGCCTCTGGGTGCAATATTATAAAGAGCAGAAGGAAATGGCCTTTCACAATTGCCACAACCAAACCAAACATGCAAATAAATTTTTTTTTTCTTTTCTTTGCTTAAAGGCCAAGAAAGCACATTTTCTCAATCAGGTCCTTAACTTAAGTAAAGTGCTTCTTATTTTCTACAACTGTATTTCTTTTTCTTTATTTTCCCACAGATTTTGAAGTGTGCAGGGCTTGGTCCCAAATGTGGGATAATGCTGAAAAATCACAAGCTCTTAGTCGCTGTTTAGCAACAGCAACAAACTGTGGATGAAGCCGATGAGTGGCAGTCACAAACGAAAGGGAGTTGTTTTTTTTTAATGTTAATGAAGTAGGGACGCAACAATACCACATTTATTCAGAGTACTACAACGTACGTTATTATTTATATTTCTTTATTTATAATTTAGCTTTTTATATCTGTTTCTGCTTTTGTTCTTGTTTCTATGCTGTAAAGAGTCTTTGAGTGTCTTGAAGAGCACTTTATGAAATAAATGTATAATTATTATTATTACATTTCAGTACTTGCCCATACCAAGTACCCACATGAGCATTAAGAAATCCCATTATAGTGGACTGGGAAGGTGTGTCGACCAGAATGCCAGAGGTGATGACTGAGGGTTTCATATGTGACATATCCAATCCTGCAAACATCCTATAAATCAGTGGTTCTCAAACTGGAGGTTGCCAGATAATACTATAAAAAATTACAGCCTACGTTTATCAGATAACTTTGGGATTTGTATTAAAACCAAACTATAAAATATTTAATTAATTAATTAAAAAACCTACTAAAACATTGAAATTTCCCTTTGGGATAAAGTAACTTATTTTCATTTCAGAAATGTTTGAAATTAGCACTTTCATTTTTAACGCTTTAAATATAAGATTTTGTACACCTGCCATGATTAAAATCTGAATCTGGTGTAATTCTTCACAGCCTTTTCAAAGCGTTGAACCAAATCCACTAAATAACATTTTATTGTCCTTATTTGTGAATTTCCTGACAGTTTTCCAGGCTAATATTGAGAGGATGCTGCAGGATGTGACACAGTTCATATATCATATATCAGTGGTTAATTGATATATATCATATATCAATTAACCACTTAATTGTCACAGGAGGGAGGAAACCCAAAAACCAACGTACGGCATGTTATCTTAAGGGTCATGGCTCAAAAAGTTTGAGAACTACTGCTCTAAATATAAAAACAATGAAAACTTTCATAAATGAGGAATATAAAGTGGATTTTGGTGGATTCGGTTCACACTTCTCAGATCAGTTTATTAATTAAGTTTTTTAACACCAGCTGCAGCTGAAAAAAACAGAAGATGAATTCAATATGATAAAAATCTAAACAAAGAGATAAAATACCCAGTAAAAAAAATAAAAGCAAATAAGATCAAGTCTCAGATGGGATGAAGGACAATGAGTAAAAATTTGTTTTAGGATGGGTTTTCAAAATGGCGGCCCAAAATCAGCTCCTCTGATAGACAATGTCAAATTCAGTTTTAAAACAGCACCAGAAATAACTTAAAAATCATAAATTTGAAGCGTCAGATCACTTTTATGAAAACAGAGTATGGGATCAGTGTATCCCTAAAATGAACGATCAGGCACGATCATGAGGTAAAGCAAATTTGATGTTTCCTTCCCCATAAAACATTTAAAAAAGGAATGGGGACAAATGCATAGCGTTATGGCTCCACAGGATTTCTGTTAGATAATCACTAGAAAACGGGAGAGTCGTTTCTTTAAAATTCTGCAAACACCCTTAAATTACTCCTTTAATCATCAGGATGGATATTTATGAGGCAAGAGGACATGAGAAGCATGTAAATCATGCTGGCGATGTGCCGAGAAAGGGAATGATTTTCATGCTTCTTCTGTGCATCAACACTTCATAGTTCCTCCTCCACACGCCTCGCACTGCAGCGCCGCCGTCCGGTAAGCCTTCCACACCACCGGATCCTGCAAACACACCGTCCCTCCGCCCCGCTTCTCCTCGGCCTCGTTACGGTTTATATCACCCACGCACACCCAGCCTCCACCCCTCCCCCGGCCTGCGCCTGAGGGGCTGACGGCCCACTTGGAGTGGTCCTGGGTGGCTTTGAAGGTGAAGGTCTGCCCCGGGTTGATGAGCGTGATGTCCAGGACCTTCCAGCCCAGCGAGCAGTTAGAGGGGAGGATGCCCGTGGAGCGAACCCAGAACTGAACCAGGAGGTCTGACTGGAGGGCCGGGGCCACCCATGAGTGATAGAGGTCTGATGAAGCAGAAGAAAGATGGTTTTTAACAGGCTGTTTAAATATAACACCAAGCTTTCAAATCATTAGATTATAGGGTCAAACGGAGGGTATGTAAAGTGATTGCAGCTGGAAAGCTCAGATCTGACTATTTATGGCTGCAAAGTCATTAATGAGGAGCGTATTAAAACTTTAAACTACTTTTATGTCTGTAGAGTTGTACCATTGTCAAATGAGGCCCCTTTGGCAAAGCTGATGAAGTCGGTCCCGTCCTTCGAGGTAAGTGTCACGCTGCGATTGGATACGGCTTTGACGTGTGGAAGGAGTTGACTGGACGGATGTTTTTTGTTACAGACGGCAGCCAGTGCTGGCACCAGGGACGTCAAGGACTCTGGGACGTCGCAGTCGTACACATTAGGCTGATTGATCTGCAGCTGCTCTCCTGCGGTGCGAAACAAATTAAATTGAAGGTAAACACTGCTAACGGCGCTCCAGAAGCTGAACCGCTTCATTCGTCATAAACAGTAAATGAACAGAACTGTGCTGGTGACATTGATCCAAGTAGAACATATGACTGAGGGATACGGTGACTGTACAAAGTAGGTACTTTGCTGTTAATGCATCCATTCACCTTTGTGATAATTTGTTTTTCATTCTATGCTTTCAACCCTTTAAAATGAATCTTCTACAAAGATGTAATTCTGTTGCTCTTTCTAAAGTTAATTCTGCCCCTTTGATTCCCAAGAGACTGATGATAAAGTCTGTCACATCTGGGTTACACAGAACCAACACCCTCCAACAGGATCTCCAGATGTCATCAGGGTGAGGAAGGAGTCTGGTTTGAGAACATCTGGGTTGCATCCCTGCTTTTAAATCTGCTGAACTCCCCGCAGCAAAAAACGTACAACGCAGCGCTTATTATGTAGTAATGTAGTCATCATGCACATCATAGTAAACAGGAGAAACTCTGCTACTGCACATATAAGTCATCTTTACATACAGAATTCAAACAGCAAGCATATCACTGTTCAAATGTCAAAATCCGAATAGTGTCCCTAAGTCAACCCACTCTCCACATTTTCATTGCTACCTCTGACACTTCATGTTTTTTTTTAGGTGGAAATGAAATCAGTCATTTATTCTTGTGTTCCATCTTAATTTACTCTGAGTCAAAGACATGAATACTTATCTGAACAAATTTCACAAGTGTTCCCTTTATAATGACACCAACATTTGTCAAATATACCTTTTAGATGCAGAGATAGACTCTTTTCATTTTGGGTATGTCATTTTCAAACAGAAACCTAAAAAAAGACCCCTTTGAGTGAAGGTGACTGGGTTCATCCTGAGATTAGGGGAGAAGCTTATACAGCCTGTATAGTTCAGGCATCTGATTAGCAGACTCCTGGGCTGTTTTTCAGGCACTTCCCTCTGTGACGAGACTGCGGGGCAGACACAGGACCTGCTGCAGGGATTATTTATCCCTTCCAGCCTGGGAATGCCGGGGATGACCCAGGAGGAGCTGGGGAGTGCAGCTGGGGAGAGGGAGGTCTGGATCCCCCTCCAGAACCTGTTGCCTCAGCAACTTGACCTCAGATAAGCAGGAGAAAATGGATGGATGCATGGATGGATGGATGGATGGATGCATTTGTCATTTATCAGCCATTTGTCATTTTTATTAGTCATTTAAACCTGCTTGTGAAAATATATCCCCTGTGCATTAACTACTATATAATTTCCTCCAGACTTTGGTGAGTTTTTCTCCTGCAGCATCGCTGGGTTCTGAACATGAGTCAAATCAGGTTAAACTGAACCCTAACGCACCTTTGTGTTGCATTATTTGAAGCCAAGAATCTGAATTTTCCTAAAATCCTTTGATTTACATCCAACCAACCTTTTTCAACCTGCAAATGCTGAGACTTAAACTTCATAGAGACGACAGCTGGGATGCTTTAATCCCCAAACCAAACATTTAAATCACCATCCTGGCGTGTAGTTGAGTTAGCTGTATTAGCAGCAACTGAAAACCGCGATCACCCTCTGCTGTTTGTCCAGATGATGACCCACGTCACCCTCGGAGGCTCTCAGCATCTCAGCTGGGGAGACACAGATCTGATAAAGCAAATCCCTGCTGCTGTGTGAAGACTTGCATCACTATGGTTACATACCTCTGTCTAATCACATTAGCCCGGCCTCTGCCATAGCAACCATGCCCACTGCCGAGTCCGCCAGGAAGCTGCAGAGGCAGACGAGTGACACGGAGACGACACCTGTTTACCCTGATTATATTGCTGTCATGTCGATACCTGACTGGATTATTTATGACTCTTATGACGACAGGACAATTATTTCTCCAAAAAATGAGACAACCCCGTCTGCACATGATGATAAACACCTTCTTTGAACTGGATCTTCTTTATGCTTCATTATAACTGTCTATTAAAGCAGAGATCAGCAGTATCAGCAGATTTATTTAATTAAACACCAGTGGCTGATAGAAATATCCTCATTGTAAACTGCATTTTCCTGAAAGGACTGACTCGGGTCTTACCGATGGTCTGGAAGCGGTCGAGCGGGTAGGTAACGCAGATGAAGTTCTGCCCGTTGTTCACGCCACTGCTGGGGTAAGAAAACTGCCCTGCCTCTCGCTCAGGGGGGAAGTGAGGCGTGCTGTGGACCAACCAGAAGCCCTGATTTTTGTCAAGCAGCACGACACCTGAGGAGCAGAAAAATGAAGATGCTCAATCAAAAAGATTAATGTTGCCTCTTCAGGCAATATTTATCTCTTAAGCTCTTTTTATTCAAAGTTAGCAGGATAAATAAATTCAGAAAAACTCCAATTTGACATCATCATCTGATTTGAAGTTAATATAGTACCTTTTGTGTGCCCCCCTCTGCTTCCACTGCTGTCCCATCCGTCCCTGAACTCCTCAGCCGGTTTCTGGTCGTTGTACAGGATGTACGCCATGTCAGATTTCTGCAAAATGGACAAAGTTTTCCTAAGCAGACTGACATCAAACTTAACATTTATTCATGGACGAGTGAATGAATATAACATTTTCTATGAAGCATCTTGACGGGAAAATGTCTCATCTCGTGTGATGGTTGGGTTTCCTTTTACAGCAGCGTGAACAAACCAGCTGAAAAGAAATGCAAATGCATATTTTCCGCCTCTCGTCGAGTTGCTTATTCTGACCAGGCAACATTTAGCTGTCACAGAAAAGACGTGACTTTAAAAAAAGATATGCTTAGTACCAATTTCAGTATGTGTCATGAAAAGAGAAGTCTTTTATGACTGTGGACAAAAAAAGCAGAAGCAGGCAAAAAATACATTTAAATAGTTATGTGGCTCCCCAGAAGAATTTTGATGTAGACTGCAGGTGCATGAAATGCTTAAATTAATACCTCGCTGCGGTGGCAAATACTAACACAGAATATGGGGTTGTAAAAGATTAAAGCTATTTTCAATTAAATAATAGATGATTAATTAATGACAAGAATAAACAGACCGGGTTAGCATTAAAAAAGTGAGCCTGAAGGAGGCATTAAATACGTCATAATAATGATGAAAGAGGAACATTGTCAACATAACATAAAGCAAAAAGCACATCTGAAGCAAAAAAATTTGATTTTAAGCAGGAAAATGACCTCTTACACACAATCAATGAGACAAAAGAATGTCTGAGAAAATAATTTGTTTTTTAAACTGGTCAGTGTCACTTAGAACAGAAAAATATGGCCTTTACATCCCTGCAGGCAGCTGAAAGAGGAAACATTAAGATGCAGCAACAATACCCTAAAGTTATACAACCAAACATGAGTTAAAGATGCATGGAAAATTAACAGATAAATGGTAAACCAGTATATTTCCATGTAATTTATATTCTATATTAAGAAAATGAATTGTAAGGGAGATAACTTTGTGTTGTGATGTTTTTCAATGAAAACTGGCTTTAAACCAACAAACTAAATTCACCATTTTTACACTCAGCATTTATTCTGTTGTTAGCAAAAGCAGGGCAGATGGAAGCACACCTTTCCTTGTGAGTACAGCTGTCCAACTGTCCGGCCCAGAGCTCCCACAGTGCTGTTCACGTTCGTTTTCCCCTCGGTCCATCCTTCACTCCCTTTCTCCAGCAACAAATACGTCTCACCCTTAAGGGGAGATTTCCTGTGATCATCTTTTGGCAGCTTGTACATATAGAACCTAACATACAGAGAGATGGGAATGAGGATGCAAATGTAAGAATGGTTGGATTTAAACAAAGCAAAACCACCTCTGTTGTGCAGGACTTACAGCACCTAACTACATTATAAGATCCTAAAAGGATATTTACCAGTCAACAGCATCTCCTTGGTCGTTGTAGCAGCTGATTGGAGTAGTGTCGCCCCCCAGTGGCACACAGACCATCAGCAGGAACAGAAACAGAAGCATCTAAGAGCAAGAAAGAAACGTATATCAACAGTAGCATGATATTACACTGTCATCACTTTATGTGCTTAGAAATTAGAGAATAAGTTCATTTATTTTAAAATGTCTTTTTCATAAACAATTTCATGTACTTACATCTTTTATTACCAATGAAAACAGCAGAATGAACACACTTCTCCAAGTAAAGCAAAAGTCTGAACAAACATATTTCACGGTTCTTACCTTTCAGACTGACAAAGATTACTCAACAGGTTATTATCATATGTTACGCCTGTACTGTGATCATTCTGAAATCTCTACCTCTAAACCAGATGTCAGTCATCGATTTGTGACTTGCACACACCTGAAGCATCATCATCATTTCTTATAAAAATTACAAAAATACTATACTGTCTCTTATCCTTTTGATTAAGCGTTGATTATTATATTTGATCCAGTTAAAAGCCATATTCTATTTCTTACTTTGACTTTTATTTTTCAACTTACAACTAAAGTATGCTTCATTTTGAAATATTAATATTTAGTATTTCGGTACTCTTTTAGGGGCCTTACCCCCACATTTATCTGTGTTGCTGATTCAACAGAAGCATGATACTTCCAAGTTACCCTGCGTTCAACGGTGACAAATCAGGCTTTCCAAGAAAGTAATACAACATTACTTGGTATTAATTAAGGACGAAATAATGGACCAAATACATATTTCCTTACTTTTCGTTTTATGTTTACTTAAGTCTGTGACTTTAAAATACTAGAGGTTCTACACGGATGTAATTAACAGGGTTGGGTTTGGTACAAACCAAATTAACCATTAACTGATATTTAGGAAAACTAATTGAATAAAATTATTTGTATTGCTATAAAATCTGAAATCAACACACAAATAGTTGGTTACAAAAACAGAAAGTCAACTTGAAACCACCCCGCGTAAGGATTAGTCACAACAACAGATTCACCTGTCCACGGATTAAATTCTAGATAACAGCGTGTACACACCTCTGACTGAGCGTGTTTGTCCTTATTTATGGCCAAAATGTTTGACTAATTTCTTACTGGTAAACATCTCTGCTACTGTAGTTTCCAAAGTCTCTTCCTCTACATCCTTGTTTTGGTCTGGGTGGAAAACGTTGGGATTAGACAATGACGTCAGAAAACCGCGGAAATTAAAAAATATAGAAAACAGATCAAGAAACCCTTCAACATGTGCAGCTAGTGTTTTACAAAAAAGGAAAAAAGTTCATATATACATAGGTAGTAGTTTTATAGCGTGTATACATACGCGGAAACTCTTTTTTAAAGCGCGCCGGAACTTCCTCGATCCCCTCGTGACCTTCTGTAAAACACCCATGATGGTCACGTGATCAAATTATTTTTATTGGATAAATTCTAATTCAATGCAAAAGGCGTATCCACGCCTCGTTTATTTATATTTTGCTTCCAAACACTCCGACTTTCTCGAAATAGTTAAACGCGCTCTTGAGCAATAGTTCTCGAGGGTTTCTGAAGATCTTTAAAAAAAAATTGTTAAACCAAAAACACTGGTTGTTCTCTTAGTGTTTTTACACATGTTCAGTCTTGCTTCGAGCCATTTTCACAGGAATGCTTTTGTGTGTTTAAACCACTTAACAAAGACCTATGAATCATTCCAGTATAAAATCCATTTCTAAAGGAAGAGCAAAAAATGCATTTTGAATGGGATCTTTCAGAACTTGGTTGCAAACAGTTTATCACAAAAACACATAATTTGTTATGTTTGCTATAAAATGCTGCTATAAATATGACACTGGCAAGCAAAAATTGTAATTTTTGCAGTTATAAGCTGATTCCAAATAACTGCTTGCGGGGAAATGGGCATATCTCAGCATGGTGCGCCTTAAAACGTTTGAGGAAACAAAATGGAGTGGCAAAAGAAGAAGTGTTAGGCGTTAAAACAAACTGAAAGTCGTGGCCTTCAGAAACAGGAACAGATCCAGCGAAGAACAGACACAAGACCTGAAAGACAGACCCTAAGTTGATCCATCCATCTTTAGAAGGAAAACTGGGGGAACAAAAGCCTACAGACTATAACTTCTCACACTCATTAGAATTGGCAAAACTTACTGAACTTCCATTTATATTTGCTTACTCCAATAAATTCCTGCATATGTTTCTGTTTTCCTGTTTAAGGAAATTAAAGGTACAAGTTCTGTGTGTAGCTGTGGACCAGTGAGACTTTATGCTCTGTTCAATGAGACCATGACAGCCCTGATAGATAAAACCTTTATAACCTTTATGACCTTTATCCCAGATGTACAGCCTCTCATTCTTTCCAGAAGCTGTCAGTTTATGAAGATAAACTAATAAAGAATAAGATGCGAACTGATATTTGCTCTTGACAAGTGACCAGTGTTCGGCCTTGATGAGGAACCAAGTGATGAAGCACCCTGACCCAGTCTGTATGGCAAACATACTTTTTAAAAGTGGAACATAGGCAGACAATCTGCTGTTGTTTGTTCCTGTTAGACTCTTTCACAACTTTAGTGAAATCTGTTTTTTTTCTCACATTTTAATTTGTTTCTCTGGCTGGCATCATCTGTGTTGTTCAGAGCGGCTATGACATTTAACATGAATAATTCTGTATGAGGAAGTGGCGAGGCATCCTCCTGTCACCTCTAACCTTTACTGCTGACTGACCAGGACTTCCTCCCAGAGGTTTCCTCTAAGCTGAGTGGACAAAACACAATGTAGAAGAGGTTATAGGTTTCAAGGAGGTCCCCTTAGGCTGTTGACACAATATGGCCTTGATCATTGCCTGCGGAAATTTTTAAAAGCATATTTAGCCATAAACATGGACTCATTCGATCATGGTTTGTGATGAGTGAAAAACATGGTCTATTTGACAGTAAATACTGTGAAGCAGACTCATCATCATCATCAAATGTTAACAGTTTTTCACTTGGTTTGCTTGAATAATTACGTCCGCTTAGTAACTTTTTTACTGCACTAAAGTGCTGAAATATTTTTCATAGGTTGCACAAACTACTGTGTCACTTTGAAAGACTGACATGTAAACTAAGATTCAGGAAGTTGGAGATAACACCAAACAGCAGGTCATTCATTCTGTCAAAAATTAACACCTTTATCTTTTCCTCTTTTGTTCCCGGAACGGAGCATCACAACTTCCTTGATAATGGTTCGATTTATGTTGACTGAGATGTTTTATACAGAAACATAAGTGTGTGGGTATCTGGCAAAGGGATGATTGTTGAGGATAAACAGAGCAGGTTTAACATACCTCTGCAATCATAAAGTACTGCACCAACGATGTGCAATATTGCAATAATACCTGTATTGTAATATGATCTCCCTTCTTTGTATAGGGGGGAGGAGGAGGAAGGGGGGAAATCCCCAGAATCGACTACCTAGAATAATACCTACAACACTAGTATATAACAAAATATGGGTCTGGATGGCTTGAATTAACGTTGAATCTATACTTTTAAGTGCAATATCAGTGACTTTTTCATTTTTCATTTTATTTTCCACTTTTTATTTTCCCATTATTGTTCATTCTTTTTGTCTTTTTCTTCTTTTCCTGATGTATGTTTAAGAAAAATATGAAACATCCCAATAAAAAAAAAGAAAAAAAAAAAAGAAAAATGACAAAGACACCTTAAAAGGATATGTTGAACTCAACTTCCTCTTGATTAAATTTAGAAGAAGTGCACAAGCAGAAAGAAGGCAATGGTACAAATATAGTTTAAGTTTATTCTACAAGATAATTATCATGCACATTCAAGTGCTCCACAGCTTCAGAGGTATCATCATCTCTTCATCACCAAATCCGCTGCGTTTGATCCCTGCATCTACTTTACAAATACGTAAAACAACAGAGATCAGCCCACTGCCTCCTCCATACATAAAACGTGCATACGCAGCAAGCATCAGACGGCTCATTGCAAATATCTGATAACATTTTATAACAAGGAAGCACATGATGCAGTTTAGCTAAGAAAAATAAAAACAATAATATTACCAACAGGTAAACGTTTCATTAGGAGCATCCCTAAAGTTTTGTTAAAAACTTAGCGTTTTTGCTACTACTCTAACACTGACTAACGCTAAGGGGGGATATCCATTCCCGAAACGCATCATCAGGATCAAATAAAATGAAAGAAGCCCTGTTTAAAAAAAGAAATCAAAGCCAACTAATGTTTTCCGTCTCAGGTTTGCAGCAGGCATGGTAGCTCAGTCCTCTGCTCGTCCATGCGCCCGCCTTGAACTCTCAGGAGCAGGGAGAAGAAGTCCTCGTCGTCCATGGGGCCAGGAGCTCTGCTGCGCTGGTCCTCCAACCTACCCTGGGCCTTGGAGCAAAAAGAGAAGTTCAAGTGTGAAAATATCACCGTGTTGCATGAGTTTTACTTAAAAAAAAGTACAAACAAAAGCATGGGAGGCAGCGTACCTGTGTTGTGAGAATCATGTCGTACAGGTCGTCTTTACAGACAGAAGGTGGTGCAGGTTTTTTCACAAAAGACAGCTGTTTAAAACTTCCTCTGAAACTTCTGGATTTGGGTTTTGCCGGAGGAGACCTTTCAAGCTGTGCTCTCTGGTCATCCAGCCGGCGAGCTTGTGCAGTAGCCACCAGCTCAAAGAACTCCTCTTTCTGCAGGGAGTTCATCGAGGAGAACACAACTGGAAAACAAAACAAATAGAGTTTGGAAAATTCCATTCAAAAATTGAATATCAGATTTTTTATTTCACAATTTTTAAATCAATTTTCTTTTTTAAACAGAATCTCAGGATTTCTTATTTCACAATTGAAAAATAGATTTTTTTTGTTTTTTCTCTTTTTTCAAATAAATGCAAAAACCTTTGAAAATGTTTTTCAATTTCATTTTTATTATTATTTTTATTTATATTTTTTACTTGTCTTGTTGTGCATTGGAGAAAGTTGGTCTGGCTGCTGTGTTGTATTTCCCCTAATTCAAATTAAGAAAAAAAAAGCCAAAAGAGTTTTGTTTGGTTTTTCTCCTCAAAAATCTGAAATATGGAAGAATCACGAGAATTGCACTTTAAATCATAAAGGAATCGGGAGGAAAGCATATGTCCCGGCCCCAAAAACAATAGAGGAGACTTTAAATGGTCAGCGCTCCAAAGACAGAAACGGAAACATAAACGTTTGAGAAACCTGCTGAGTCATGACTGAGAATGTGTCGTTTCATTAGTTTTGTGATGTTTTGCCTTGTTTAACATGAGTCATCTTGGTATCATGGAACACACACGCAACCATTTTTCAGGGGCCGCTCACCTCTGTGAGTCGGTTTTGTGGTGTTGGGCTCAGAGTGGCACCTCCTCCTCCTCATCCCCTCCTCCATCCTGAAGGAGCAGCGCTGGTCATTGAGACGTCTCCCCTCCTGGAGGGTGCAGAGCAGCTCGTACAGCGCCTCCGGGAAGTCAGGGGTTAACCGGTGAGCCTGAG
Organism: Craterocephalus amniculus; assembly: GCA_036024015.1. Classification (NCBI taxonomy): domain Eukaryota; kingdom Metazoa; phylum Chordata; class Actinopteri; order Atheriniformes; family Atherinidae; genus Craterocephalus; species Craterocephalus amniculus. Next base: position 17,230 of record JAVQJG010207916.1, read on the forward strand.
GAAACGCAGGTAGGAGGCAGAGACATAAAGAGGGAGAGAGAGGAGAGGTTTCTGAGTGAGTGGCACCACTTGTTGGTTGGCACAGAAAAAGAAATGATTATTCTACTCCTACATACTCCTACATGCCCTATGATAAAATGAAACATGCTGTTTTTCCCACCGTTAGCCAGTTTTTTGCACAATATGTGGTTAGCTGGTAATGTCAAAAACATTAGAACTAATTGCTTTGTTCAACATGTGAACTACTTACAGTTACCACAAAGTAAATATCAGGGCTGATTCAGTACACCCACCTTTTTGGGGTCTTGCTTCTCTTTCCTCTCAGGCTGCTGTAGCTCAGAATCGAAGCTCTCCGTGTCCACTTGAGGCTCATTTTCTGCCACTTTTTCATCCTCTGTGTCACTTGGTTTGTCTCTAACTGTCGCTGCAAGTGCCTGCCCTTCACCTTCAGTATCATCTCTGTTTTGTCCATCGTTTGCGCCCTCATTATCAGGCTTCGGTTTGGACCGGCCCTCCTCTGTCTCTGCCTGTTGTTTTTCTTTTAAATACATTTTACTCGCTGCAGCTTCTTGGTTTGGATCCTCTGAGTGTTCCTCTTCCTTTTTGAGAGCAGATTCTTCGCCACAGCTTCGTACAGTGGCATCCGAGCTGCCTGTCGCTTCTCCTTCTCTGAAATCCTCAGCTATGTCTCCGTCTTCGGTGATGACAAGACGCTCCAGCAGTTCCACTTTAGCCATTTCTACTTTGATTTTTGTGGAGTCTAATCTCTCTGTCAAAGCCTAATGAAAAGATAGAGCAGAGAAGGGGGTTAACCTTAAGAAAAAAACTAGTCTCTACTTCAGCTGAAAATACTAAGCTTGACAGACATGTGTTAACAGACTCAAGTACTGGGGAGCTGTGTTTTTCTCTCTGAGAAAAATGCAACAAACCAGTTGAGCAGGTTCTGGCACGGTGGCTACAGATGTTTAGGGAGAAAATGTGGTTGTTTCATAGGTATAAGACATATTTCCACTGGTTACATGACAAGTCATAGGATGAGATGTTACGTCGGCAAAAGTTTCAACGTCTCATCCTTGTTTCCCCCCAAAAGTTTGCTTCTCTGCCACATGTATAATGTATATTTCTAAAAAGTCAGCCTTACCTTAATCTTTTTGGATTTTATCTCCTCATATCATCTCTTGAAGTCACCACAGACTGAGCGCAGCATTTTTTAGCACACCACTTGTCTATATCTTCACAGCGATTAAAAAAAACTGTTATGAAGAGTTTCACATGCCGAAGTGACAAGCTCTCACCCTCTCTGAGTGTGCCTTGCTACCTTCTTTCTCTCATCTCCTCTCTTCCTGTTCCTCTTGTTACAGCCCACCCCTATTTACTTGGCCCACATTGCCCTGTCAGGCTATGATGAAATGTGGCTGTAAAAAGCAGAATAAAGCCTCGCTGTGGACGTGGCCAGCCTAGGTGCGCTCCTGAGCCATGTTTCTTCACTCTTCAGGTGGATTTAGAGCTGGGTGAGCAGCCGTGGGCAGCAGCTGCTGGGAGTTTTCAGCATTTGAATATGTCAGCTGCAACATGTTGAAACAGGCGCGCGGCTCTGATGCGGCTGTGGTTTTGGCACACATCCTGTTGACTTTCAGCTAAAACGAGAAGTCGAGACAAATGAGAGAAGTGGTGTGAGGGAGATTATCATTTCACAAAAAGAGAAATCATCTTTAATCTGAACCATGATAGCAGGAATTTAACAATAAAGCACATGATCTTCTGGTTATTTGACCTTATTTGATCTTATTTCTTTGGTATACACTGAAACGCTCATTTCTGCTTTCTGAATGCAAAGTATGCAGATGTTTAGTTTTTGTGGTTTCTTTCAACCTTGAAGCGTACAGCGCTGGAGTGCATTGAAAAAACAAACAAACAAAAAACAAACAAAAAAAAACACTATCACGAGCTTGTACCTTTTGCTGTCCGTCGCTAGGGGAGCCAGCTTCGGTGCGATGCATCGCATACAGTCTATGGTTGTGATTGTGAGCGCAGTTGGGCAGCAGTCGTCGCCACTGTGCGTCGCAGAAGATGTTGCAGCAGCAGCCTCTGACGGGCAATGGGCCATCCAACGGCCGGGGACTGGGCGTGAGCGGCCACCCCGGGATGCACGCGCTCAACTCGGTTCATCAACCCTCCCAGCACCGGTCGGACGGAGGAGAGTCAGGCCTCGAGGGAACGGAGAACGGACACGAAACGCGCAGAGATATTGGTGACATACTGCAGCAAATAATGACCATCACCGACCAAAGTTTGGACGAGGCACAAGCAAAGTTAGTGACGACTTTTGTTTGTTTAAAAAAATTTTTTTTTAATGTTACTGAAGCTGAGGCTGCTTTTTGTTTTGAGTGTCTCGCACTGGCAAAGTTTCCTGAACTTCAGTCTATTGTTTAGATTAATTAGCCAGAAGCTAAATAATTAGCTAGCTTAGGGAAACAAAGTTGAATTTTGGCTCGACCTGTTGATGTTCATATTTGCGCGTTGTTGTGTTAAAGTGCTGTTTCCCCCCTTTGGTTTTAGTCGTAAAACGCAAATTTCTATCTGCAGCGATTGTTATCGCAACCATTGTTAGCATGTTAGCTTCGCTTAACCGATGCTAACTAGCTAAAGCTACACCAAGTCATGTCAAGTTCCTACAAACAAAACGCCTCCGAAAAAACATATTAGGCTTATATAATGATGGAAACAAGTAAAACATGTCTCTGACTTATTGACTATCGTTTACAACCAGTTTACCAGTAAAGCATATGTCATAGTTAGCTTGAAGCTAACGGTTGCTAACTTAGCCTTGCTAAAGTGGTCTGTCACTTAGTCAATGTTTTTGTTTTGGACGATTTGCATGCTGTCACTATTTCATAGTGTAGTTAGCTTGTTGCTAACAGCTAGTTATGTTATGTTTTTGTTTTTTTACTTCTATAGGAAACATGCTCTTAACTGTCACCGGATGAAACCCGCATTGTTCAGCGTTTTGTGCGAGATCAAGGAAAAAACTGGTAGGTTAACGCTCCTCACATGGTTTTTAAAGCGGTCACTGTTAGCATATCGAGCATATCATTTTCATCCTGCAGCGTTATTACACTGTGTTGACACTGTGTCAACACCAGACAATAAGATTATAAGATGACTGCCTTTGTATACACACACAAAGAATATGTTCTTCAGTAACTTTAAAGATAATAGAATTGCAATTATTATGCAAAATGTTGTTTTGTTCATATTTAGTTATTAATAACAGCTGAGCAAAGAGATTTACAGCATAATTATTACAGTATTATCTTGGTGGTTATAAGAAAAAGCCTTTGTTTCAGCTTAAAATAGAAAACGGAAAATCATTTAGATTTAACCATTAATCAGACCAAGCTATTCCTAACTGGTTCTTGTTGCAGTATTAAGGTTACATTAACTTTCTTCAACTTTAATTCTAACAACATTGATTATTATCCCTGTTAACACAAGGTTATCACTAAACTGCCAAGTCACTCTGTTATTCATCCATTCTGTGTTTTGTTGTTTTTATTTTTATTGCCCAGTGTTAATGTTGTTGTGTTTAATCTTTTAAAATGTCTATGGGCATTTAAAATAAAATGCGTTATCATAATTATATTTATTATTATATAAAAAAGATTGTCCGATCTAGATAATCCCCATTTTTTTTAGCTTCATTATGGCTTGCCCTTTAGCAACAAGGTTTTGCACTCTATAGGTTCTCATACGATGTTAAGTTACGACTATGGCGACAGCTCAGCAGGCTATTTAATGAGAATACTGTACATGTTCCACTATACAAGCGTAGGAGGAGAATTGATTTATTGACAGTGCATGTCTAACTGTGGTACAGTTGGTGGTGATATGGCCCCTTTCACCTCGTTAGTATTGGGCGTTTTCCAGTTGACCTTTTATGTCAAAGAGAATACAGTGGTTATTAGCAGGTGAGATATTGCATGTGGGGATATGCTTCTATCATGCTGGAGGTTTGGAGTACAGCATGTACATATCATATTATCTGAGTTGGCTATGTTTTTATCAACAGGCCTGTCTATGAGGAACAACCAGGAGGAGGAGCCTCAGGATCCTCAGCTGGTGCGTTTGGACAACATGTTGCTGGCTGAGGGTGTCGCGGGGCCAGAAAAGGGTGGCGGGGCTGCTGCTGCCGTGTCGGCTGCCACCAGCTCAGGAGGGATGTCACCTGACAGCTCGCTCGAGCACTCCGACTACAAAAGCAAGTTGAGCCAGATTCGCAGTATCTACCACACTGAGCTGGAGAAGTATGAGCAGGTACCGTGTCGCAACAGGAGCCGAGCTCTGAGTTCGCCTGTACACGTTTGCCCTTACTAGAGCTGCCCTCCAGGAGTGTAACTCATTGGCATGTTAAATTGAGGGCTTGAGCTATCTTTGAGTGGGTGGAAGGGAGGGAGCACATTTCTATCCATTTGCATTAGATTGCAGCTCCATAAATTATGAGTTATTACAAGTAGGACTGATAAGTGAGTACTTTAGAGTAATGGAGGGATCAACACCTTTACCATAAACTCTTCAGCCTGACATATTTGTCATTAACCTGTTTAAGTTTGTAGTTTTCATTTATTTTTTAACAAAGTTGAGCTTAAATTAGGTTATGTTCACACTGCAGGAAACCTTTTGTCCATATGTGACCTATTCTGAAGAGCATAAATTTATTTTGTGCCCCTCAAATCAACCCAGGTCATTTTCAAAGCAACATCAGTTGTGTAACCTTTTGTTGAAATTCTGTGTCATTTAAATTGGGTTTATATCACAATTCTGTGCCAGAGGAGGCGGGATGCCACAAAATCGCATGTAAACGATGGACGGAAATGTATCATTTCATGATTTTTCAGGTACAACAATGTTAAAATTGCGTCACATGTTGATATCTGTAACATGTATGTTTACCTCCATCATTTAGGGGTGTGTGATACTGTGAGATTTAGTATTGTTCTGATGCCAAGAAAAGGAGTAGTATCATTAACACCGGTACTTTTCTTTTTGCATTAATACAAAAATTAGCTTGTCATCTTTTTATGCACATTAAAGATGCACTACTTAACTTCCATCCTACATCCTACCTATGCTGTGAGCTCTATCATGACAGTAAAAAACTGTCTTATCTTGACTCTAGTCTTATCTCTTGCTTTGTTCCGGGCTCTCTTCCTTTTCCTCTCTTCCTCCGGTATCGTCTTCTATGGTTTCTTTGCTTCATCTGCCACAGCGCACGTCCAAAATAGATTTGGTTTGTTTACCTGTTTTTGGCATGTTGGAGCCTTTTCACAGCTTTGAACCGAATCCACCAAAAACCACTTCGTCCTCCTTGTTTATGAAAATTCTGACAGTTTTCCAGCCTTGTATTTAGAGGACGGCAGCAGGATGACCCATTTGATACTTCAAACAATTAACCAGTCAATCATCGCATTTGACATTCTGGTCATTGCCTGTTTGCTTTACTTGTTTACATGCGGTTCTAGGTCAAGTGATTGTGCAACATCCGAACACAAGAAGGTGGAGGAGGAACAAAGTGTGATGGAGAGGCACTTCAGACGGAGCTTGTCTGCCAGAAAAAGCAGCAGCACAGAGGAGATAAACTGAAACTAAAGTATTATTATAACTATATGAAAATACTTTATTGCATTAGTTCCTTTTAGGGGTTGGACGAGAAACCTCACGAAACGAGACGATACATGATATTGAGTCCACGAAAACAAGATGGCACGATATTTTTTACATTACTTGGAAAACTAAAATAAAAATCTTTTACTGTACGCACTTTTATTTAACACCATTAAATGAGAGTCCGTGTGACAGTCACAAAACAGTGGGGGGCCATTTAGAAAACACATCCATCTATTAGCATTAAACTGTGGAACTTCTATCAACAAATAAAATAAGTTTCTGTTTAAATATTTTTTTATAGCAAATGCAACATAAAAAAAATCTCAGTTTGGATCAAATGACGTTTTTTGAGTCAAAAAGAGAAAAAGGAGAAGATAAATTCAGCTCTTTATTTATTGAAATATTTTTTCTTTTAAAAATTAAAACTAGTTCCACTTGATTATATAAAAGCAAATTGAGGTGCAAAATATGGCATGAAATTGCTTAAAGTGTAATTTAAGGTATAATAACTTCTTACTATGAACATGGAGAGTAAAATAAGAACTTATGTTCACATTAAAAAGAAGAAAGATGTAATATAAAATCAGAGGCCATGGCCATTGTGTTTCCCACTGTGTAACCCCATTTATGGTTTCCAGCTTTAAGCTGGAGACACACTACACAACTATTTGCCAGATTTCCCCTCTATTTCATAGTGTGTGTGTGTGTGTGTGCCACTAGTTGCGGCTGTCTGGTTGAAGAGTTGGCGCGGGAAGCTGAGGAGTGTGTGTGAGGAGGCGAGCAGACGTGCACGGCTGCACTTGCAGTGTTTCTGAATCTTTCCTGGTGCATCTGGTCATGGTGCGGTTTGCGATTCAACTGAAACACACGCATCACCAACAGTCAGTGAGAAAGACGAGCACTGACGGATGAAATAGCGCCAGTCAGCGAAGACAACAGGAAACAGCTGACTGGATAGCCTGATAGCTGCTCAGCAACAGCTGGCTGCGCTTTCCCTCTTCTTATCAGCTGCAGACCAGACGTTGGAAGGGCTCATCACTGCCCCCCACAGGTCACAAACGGAAATTTGGATAACTCACAGTGCGAAAGGCTGTACCCGTGAAACAGCGGAAATCTTGTCACACCCCTACTATTGTTCGATTTTCTCCATATTGGGATCAATTTGCCCACCACTACTGTACATACAGCATGCTGCGGGTGACGTCACATCTTCATCTACCCATGTGGATAACATATGGGTCTTACACTGTTCACACTATAGACTGATGGAGATCGCATTTGAATTATAGTGTAAGCAATCACAGGAATACAATCTGTAGAGTCCTGCAGTGTGTATGTAGCCTCGTGGTTAATGGCTGAGTGATGCTGTCAAGCAGGTCAGACATGGAAATCTCCTCCTCAGAACTAGATAAAACAGGAAGTATGAGTTGTTTTTTTTTAGTTGGGCCTTTTGCCTCAAAGATGAACAAAATAATAGAAGAGAATAGGATTACCTGTATGGCAGAAGTTTACAATCATGGAGATTTCTTTTTATTTGTGCACTGTGGGGAATGTCAGTGTAGGGTCTTCATGAAAATCATCATACAGCTTCATTTTGTTGCTCATTTCTGTCCTTTTACCCAGGCATGCACTGAATTCACCACCCATGTGATGAACCTGCTGCGAGAGCAGTCACGCACACGGCCCGTAACCCCGCGCGAGATCGAGCGCATGGTGGGCATTATCCACCGCAAGTTCAGCTCCATCCAGACCCAACTGAAGCAGAGCACTTGTGAGGCCGTCATGATCTTGAGGTCCCGCTTCCTCGATGCCAGGTGGGAGATATTCTGCTTTTATTCAGTTTATTTCTATTTATTTGTTGTTTTTTTTAATACCAAAACAACCATGAAACTAACATCTTAAAACACACAAGTATATTGAAAAAAAACAAGAGAAATTATAAGAAAGGTTAAGACGGAATATTCACACCATTACAAGACAAAACATTTTTAGAGTTAATAAATATGTTAGATAATCCAGAAACATACTTGAGTTGCCATGTATATTGAACAATATATTTGGCATTTTTTTGTAATTTAATTAATATGTACCGTATTTTCCGGACTATAAGTCGCTTTGGAGTACAAGTCGCCCCAGCCATAAAATGTTTAATAAAGAAGGAAAAAACATATATAAGTCGCATTGGAGTATAAGTCGCATTTTGGGGGAAATTTATTTTATAATATCCAACACAAGAATAGACATGTCATCTTGAAAGGCAATTTAAAATAAAAATAGAGTAGAGGCAACAGGCTGAATAATTGTACGGTATGCTTACGTTACATGACACAACTGAGAACGTGCCTGGCATGTTTACATAACATATTAAGAGTTATTCAGATAACTTTAGC
>JAVQJG010207918.1:0-22225 GCA_036024015.1 Craterocephalus amniculus
CAAGTGGGTCGCGGGTGTGCTGGAGCCTATCCCAGCTGTCAAGGGGCGAGAGGCGGGGTACACCCTGGACAGGTCGCCAGTCTGTCGCAGGGCCGACATGGAGAGACAGACAACCACTCTCACACACACTCACTCACTCCTAGGGAGAATTTAGAGTGCCCAATTAACCTCACATGCATGTCTTTGGACAGTGAGAGGACCCGGTGAGAACCCACGCATACACGGGGAGAACATGCAAACTCCACACAGGAAGGCCACAGTTTCAAGCCCCTCCCGACCAACTTGGGACTCGAACCCGCGGCCTTCTCACTGTGAGGCCACAGTGCTAACCACTACACCACCGTGCAGCCCCCATAAAAATATCCTTTAGACAATATGAAAACTGAGGAGTTTTAAAGCTTTTAACTTAAATCTAAAAATATAAAGATTACAAAGAAAATTAGACAAAATGTGCAAGAGGTTTTTTTTTAATATTAATATTTCCATTAGATATTTTTTACTAAAAATTCAAGTATTTTACTGGTTTGGTGAACCGCAGCTTTTCAGTTTTTCAATTCCTGTTTTAACCCATTCAGTGTGGAAGGCTGACTGTTGGGTGCGGCTAAGATGCTGATGCAGAAACATGTGTAAAGATGTGTTAGAGCAAAGACCCAGTCATGCATGAACTTTTTAACCCTTCCACTACCCTCGAGTCAAAATGGGCCATTGACTGGATTCATTCCTGCATGACCAGATCTAAACCTACATAGCAGAAACGGAAGGGCGGACAGTAGGACTGCACTAAGATTACATTACTGTCATTTATCCAAAGCCACTTGCAATTGAGTGCCAACGGATACGACAGGTGACTAATATGGGAGTGGCGGGATCCAAACCACCCTTCAAATCACCCTTCAAGCCACAGAATGACCCGACCTACTACCTGAGCCAGAGTTAATAAGAACAGGTTGCACGGAGGAGAGACATTTCTCTTATTTTAATGGTTCAAATTCTCTTTGATCTTTTTTGGGCAACCTTTTAAGGATTTTGACTTTTCAGCCTTTTATACTTGTTGGTAGAAGGCTCTCAGATTTTCTCCAATAGAAGTCAAATATTTTACTGAGTTGCAGAACTGCAGCTTTTATCTGTTTTTTTTCCTTCCAGCTTGAACCCAAACGTTTTTACTATAATATCACTATTATGAACAATGAATTAAAATATGATCAACAAATGACCATCACTTTGTTTAACCTCATTGTCCACCAGGTTTTACGCTAAAAGATAAAACATTACTACACTTCAGAGGAAAAAAACTATGATTACAACATCAGATTCAACAATGCCGATCACATCAATATTACCGAAAACAGCTATGATGAATCAATCATAAATGTGGTAGAATGGATCGTCATTTGTTCTGGACTTCCTCTGACTCTGGTGGCCATCGCTGCAGTTTATTCTCTGGTGTGTGTCAGCTCTACTTTGCTTCAGTATAATGAACGTGTTGTTCCTGATGTGTTCTGATGTAAAGGTCTGACTTTGTCTCAGCTCAGTTCTGCACCTGATGATACATCCAATTACTAGATGGATAAAGAGCTCAGAAAATCATTTACATACTTGTCTCAATTTTTTCCTGCAGGTGGGAAAAGATCAGGTTGCTCCAATCTACAGCATCAATCTCCTGGTTTCTGATCTCATTCAGCTCTGCTATATGACTGTCTTTTATTACTCCTACAATTTTATTCTGACAGCCAGTGTTGGATACATGGTGTGTATCTCCTTGGAAAGGTGAATACGAATTTACTGTATCAATCTGCTGCACTATTATACAACCCACCAAAGGAAAGCATTCATGATGCTCTTCAACAGCTGTCTGTCTCTCTATCTTCCACTGCAGGTATCTGATGATCACTCAGCCGCTGTGGTACACAGTCAGACGAAACATCAAGACCTCTGTGGTATTTTGTGTCGTAGTCTGGATCCTTCCTCTTGTTTACGTCCTCCCACTTTATTTTGATGCTGATTTGCAGCTCAGAGAAACCATGTGTGCAGTCTACTTCCTCCTGCCCTTCCCCCTGTTCATCTTCTGCCTGGTAGGAACCATTAAAGCCCTGTCTGCAGCTCGCAGCGTTCCTGCTGATGAGAAAAGAAGAACTGTGGCCGTTCTGGTTGTGGTACTGCTGATTTACACCCTGCTGTTCCTGCCAAACATCATCAGGTCGCTGGTGGACGAAGCCAAAAAAAACAAAACAACACTTTCTCTGTCATGTCTGTCATCCTGCTTTCCATCAGTCCTCATGCAGACATGACGTTGTACATGTTCATGAGGAAAACAGACAAGCTTTGGCTTCACTGTGTTGTTGTTAATGTTGACCAATCAGCAAATGAACAGCTAAAGTGATAATCATTATCTGCAACATATTGCTCTCTGGTTGGTCCTATTAAAGTTAAATGCAAATCATCACATTTTGCATGTTGATCTTCTCTGCAGGGCTGTTACCTGCTTTGTAATATTTTTAATTAAGATATTGTCAGCTTTTAATTAGAGACTTTAAAACTCCTGTTTTCATGTTGTCTGAATAATCTTTATAAAGTCCTATTTACCTTTAAATGCTGCACATTCTTATGTATTAATATTTCCTCCCTTGCGTCAATTGTCCACTACAAATATGTGAGATAGGAAATGTTTTCTGATCATTTATCTAATTTCTAAGGAAGTCTGGTAAGAAATGTCCACTGGCAGTTATGTAGTCCTCATGAGAGATGAAGATTGAACCATCAGACAAGACTTAAGAAGTTTTTCATCAAGCTTTCCTCCAGGAAGAAAAATAGGGGAGAATGAATCCAAAGCTTCAGTTGTCTTTTGCATCTTTATTTTTCTGCAAAAGGAAGAGTAAAATGAGTCTTCAGAAGTCCATCTATCTAACAAAAACACTATTATTCCACTAAAATAAGGAAGAAAGAAATCTGACTTTACATTGACATTATCAGAACATGGGGTGGGAGACAGGGTTGCGGTCAGGGATCAATACAGAAGCAATTGTTACTGGAAAACCTGCCTCTCGCCTAAAATGCTGGTATAGGCTCCAGCCCACCCGTGACCCAGTTGGATTAAGCGGTACAGAAAATGATGAATGAATAAATTATTACTGGAAGAAGAAATCAGCAGAAAGCGATGTGGGCTGGGCAACATCTCTAATTTTCTGAATCAATTAACAACAGCTCATTTCCAGTTAATTGAAATTATACCACTATGGGAGCGGTACATGCCGCTAGCCGAGTGGTACGTAGCCTACCAAATGCCACTTTGGGAACTCGGCGTCTCTTGAAACTTGGTGTAGCTAACTTCCGGTGGTAAAATCTTTTTAAAAAAAAGACAACTTCCTTTGTGGTTTTTGTGTTGAGGCTTATTTTGTTGCGGTTAATTTTGTAGTGTTGTGGCTTATTTTGTTGTGTTGCGGTTAATTTTGTAGTGTCGTGGCTTATTTTGTTGTGTTGCGGTTAATTTTGTAGTGTTGTGCTTAAATGTGTTGTGTTGTGGTTAATTTTGTAGTGTTGTGGCTTATTTTGTTGTGTTGCGGTTTATTTTGTAGTGTTGTGCTTAACTGTGTTGTGTTGCGGTTAATTTTGTAGTGTTGTGGCTTATTTTGTTGTGTTGCGGTTAATTTTGTAGTGTTGTGCTTAACTGTGTTGTGTTGTGTTGCGGTTAATTTTGTAGTGTTGTGGCTTATTTTGTTGTGTTGCGGTTTATTTTGTACTGTTGTGGCTTTTGTTTGCTGTGACACTTCTGGGCCACCGTACAATAGAGTCAAAGAAAGTTCAGAACAAACGACGATCCGTACCGCCACATTTAGGATTGATTGATTATAGCCATATTCAGTATTATTGACATGATCATAGTAGTTTAAGCTGATGTTGTATTTGTAGAGTTCCTTCTCTGAGGTGTTGTAGACGTAGTAATCTTACATCTTTCACTGTAAAACCTGTGGGACAGATGAGGTTGTCTCAAACAGCAGCGATGGTCATTTGTTGATCATATTTCTAACATTATTTAGTTATATGAATAAAATGTCAATGTGTTGACTCCAACAGGAAAGGTCTGTTATCTGCTTTGTAATGTTAATAGTTCAACAGAATATTTTTAGCTTTCAAGTGAATCTTTTAAACTCAGTTTTCAGTTCGTCTATTTGAGCCTTTAAAGTGAAGATAAAGTCAGATTTACCTTTAACTGCTGCTAGTACACTTGATACATGTTAAAATATTGTCACTCAGATCGATCGTCCACTACACATATGTGAGAAAGGAAATGGTTTCTGATCATTTACATCTGTTTTTCTAAGGAAGTAGGGCAAGAGTTGCTCACTGGTAGTTTCGCAGTGTTCAAGTTAAAGATAAAATCAGAGAAAACCTCTTTCTCAAACTGTCCTGCAGGAAACAAAAAGGGGGAAGAATGAATCCACAAAGATCTAGTTGTCTTTTACATCTTTATTTTACTGCTGCAAGTAAAGCAGGTTCAACAGAGTAAAAGAGTCTGCAGAATTATCTAACAAAGACACTTTCTTATACCACTAAAATAAAGAAAAAATAAATCTGACATTCTATCAATATTATCAGAGCATGGGCTGGGAGTCAGGGTTGAGGTCAGGGATAAATACATAAGCAAATATTACTGGAAGGAGAAAATATCAGAATCATAAATGTCTTACAACCCAGACTTTAAAGAAACTTATTGAATTATAATTTCAGGAAATGAAAAAAAAAAACTCCAAAGACAAAAATGTACAAGAAGATTTTATCTTTATTGCTAAGTAATAGTTGCTCTAATTCAAAAATCCACATCAAAACTCTTGTATCAAGCTGGCATGCTGTCATCAATCACGTTGATGGTTTTTCTAAGCTATACACCCACATTATGCTCCCATGAGGCCAAAATCTGGTCTATGGCTTTTCCCCCATTTTTTCCTTGAGGACCAAATACTAGAAAGCCATGGACCCACTACGCCACCCTCTGCTGAAACACTGCTGTTTTTATACTTTTATCAGAAAGATTCTCATCATAAATTCTTGATCAGGCCTAATCCTGTCCTTCCACAATCCAGTTAAACTGATGACATATAGCTTGATTTTTTTCCATACATGCATGGCCTGGTTACCAGGGGGTCAGGTCGGAGGGGCACCAGCCTGAGGGCAGAAGCCCACACTTTCCTCTCACGAGCCTCATTACTAACTCATACAGTACAGGGTGATCCTGAAGTCCTCCCAGGCCAGCTGAGAGATGTTATCTCTCCAACCTGTCCTGGGACTTCTTCAAGGTTTACCCCAAGTGGGACATATCCAAAGTACCTCCTCAGGGAGGCGTCCAAAGGCATCCTGACCGGAGATCCGAGCCACCTCATCTGGCTCTTCTCGATTTGGAGCAGAAGCTCCACTCTGAGCCCCTCCCGGATGACCGAGCTCCTCATCCTCTCTCTGATCGAATGCCCGGCCAGTCCAAATTCATTTGTACACGTGCACAAGTTGTGAGGCGCACCTCGTTATTGCCCACACTGTCCCCAAAAACATAAATCCAGCAGCCATTACAATGACAGGAGCGACATTATACTTCACTTAGTTTATAGTGACTCCACAAGTCTTTCCACTCCAGTACTCCCATCATTACCGTTCGATATTCCCGATCATACTATTTCCCGATGGAAGCTCATAATTTAGTTTACATAACATCAAACGTCACCAAAAAAAAACATCGGCTGGTTTCCTTTTATCTTCCTACACCTGGTTATTTTCTCTGTGACAAACATGCAGGACACATGTGGAACTCTGTGTTAACATTGTTTCCTCCGTTCAGCCGTTGCACCGGCTGGAAAGTCTGCATCGAGGCAGACTCGCTATCTGAGGGCTGAACGCTCCACTCAACCCCCACACTATGTGGTTTGAAACGGCCCTTGAGAACGTGTATGGTTAGTGAAGAGTGGTAATGTGTAAGCGGCTGTTTGGGATTGGGCCGTTGTGTCAGAGTCTGACATGAATGTCCTCTGTCAGCAGAAGGGTCAAAATAACGCATAAAATACAAAAAAATATCCTCCTAAAGAACATCAAACCTGCACTGATATGAGATAATTTTTTCTAAACTTCCTTAGAGAAGCAATAGATGATCAAAAACCATTTCCTATCTCTCATGTGAGAGGCGGATGATCAAAGTGAAGGACATCACAGCGAAGGACTTCTCCGCGTGTGATTGTGCAACTTTCACAAGGTAAATATAACTTTTGGAGTAAAATTAAAACTATTTATATTCTTTTTATGTAAAGATGATATAGCAGATGAAAGGCCAACAGAAAATGAAGTGCATGACTTTATATACTCCTGAATTCTGATGCAGCTGCACTTTAAATCAGTAATATTTCATTTTATTTAGTTTTTTTCCAGCAAAACTATTTTTCATGACAGTGTTTCTTCCTTCCTCAGCTTTTAATCCAGATATTTATTTAGTGGCGTTAACTGTGAGAGCACATTACTGATTGAAACTTGACAAACAGCTCGCCATAATTTCAACAGCAGGATTTACACTGAAGAATGGAAAATGTCTCCATCAATGACACGTCCAGGGACAAAAACTACAATTACAGCAACATCAGTGATTACAACAAGGATCAAAGCAGCATCTATACCTCGGATCTGATCAATGTGGTGGACTGGATCGTCATTTGTTCTGGACTTCCTTTGACTGTAGTGGCCATCGCTGCAGTTTATTCTCTGGTGTGTATCAGCTTTATTTTCTTTCAGTATAATGTATGTGTTGTTCTTGATATGTTCTGATTTAGGGATTGAAATTTTGTCTCAGTTCAGTTCTGAACCTCATGATACATCAGATTATGCATATGATTCATGCATGCACTGTTGACATAATTTCAGGACGGGATGCAGGCAGCAGGTTATGTTACTAAAGCAAAAACTAAAAATTGTTCTCCAAATAATGCAGGAAAGGGCGACTCAAACCGGCCAGAAGTTTAGAAATAGAAAACTAAACCTGAGCTTGTTGTGACACAGCCTCCCTTGCATTAATGCTGCATTCAGTGCAGCTCGGAAATCACAACTCTTAACAGTCTACCTCATGCAATTTAAAGTTAACAACTCTGGATTAATTAGAGTCTATGTGGGCTTCTTAACAGCTTAAATAATTTTATAAACAAATCATTTCATCGTTATTTTAATGATAAATATCCTGTTAAATATTGTAATAAAATACATAATAAAATGTTTTTAAAAAATCATCGATTATTGCAACTTAACTCAGGAACTCATGTGGTTAATCGCGAGTAAAAATTTTAATTGACATTAATCAATGTTTTCATGCAGGTGGGAAAAGATCAAGTTGCTCCAGTCTACATCATCAACCTCCTGGTTTCTGATCTCATTCAGCTCTGCTGTCTGGTTGTGTGGAAGGTTGGCATGAAGAAGGGGTTCACCAACTGCTCCTACTATTATGGTCTGATGGCCAGTGTTGGATTCATGGTGTGCATCTCCCTGGAGAGGTAAATAATGTTTATCCACATCACTGTTTCTGTGTCTGACCATTAAATGAAAATATTTCTGGTGCTCTTCATCAGCTGTGTGTGTGTGTATGTTCCATAGCTGTTACACTTCCTGTTATGCTGCCATGCCAGTTACGTCGCGCAGTCACACCTGACACTGCTCGCTGTCAGACTGCACCAGACTTTAAACCAACCAACAGGTTTTATGCTGGTTTTACAACCTTTGTACTTTAAGCCTTTACACACTTTTTAACCACGGCTTTTACAGTTATACTATAGTATTTAAAGAAAGAATTACAACAGTCTAAAAGACAAATGGCTATCGCAGCCCTTCAAAGCATTGAGATAACAAACAAGTCACGAACCTGTAGGAACTGAAGTGCAAAAACAAACAGCTAAGTTCCCCATTGTCCTTGTCTAAGTTTTGTCCTGGTTAATGCAAAGATGCTTGGTAGAGTTCTTTTCCAGCTAAACCAAACAACCTGCCTTTTAGACTCCATTCCCACATCTCTTAAAAGGTTTTATGTTTTCCTTGAGCCTGAGCTTTTAGACATCGTGAATTGCTTTCATTAGACAGCATCTTTCCATCATCCTTTAAAACAGCAGCGGTGAGGCCCCTTCTAAAGAGTAATCTAAATCACACTGTTATTAATAATTACTGTTCTGTGTCCAACTTACCATTTGGGAAATCAATGAAAAAATTGTTTTATTCGGTTAAAAAAATTTTTTATAGAGTCAATATTTTGGGAAAATACCAATATGGTTTTAGAATGAACCACAGTACCAAGATAGCCCTTTTAAAAATTCTCAATGACCTCAGATGCAATATGGATGCACAAAAAACTTTGTTCTAGTTCTCAGTGGTGGCTTCAACACAGTAGGCCATCAGATTTTATTAAACAGACTCATAAGTCTTGTAGGCCTCTCTGGTGCTGTTTAAAAATGGTTTTATTCCTATCCCACAGTTAACTGTTTTTATAAGTAGGTATACATGCTCCTTATGAATCAATTAAATTAGATGTGGGGGTCCCTCAAGGATTAATTTTGGGTCCTGTACATCAGAAATCTCACAAAGAGAGGATTTTATCCTAAAAACATCAGAGTTTGCATATTTCTCTCTTGTCAGCAAAGAGGTGGTGATGCATGCTTTTATTTCTAGCAGATAAGATTACTGTAATTCCCTGCTCTGTGGTCTTCCCAAAAAGACTACATCCAGTTTACAGTTGCTCTAGCACTCAGCGGCACGAGTTCTGATGAGGACCAGGGGGTGGGAACACATTAAACCAGTCTTAGAATTGCTGAATTTAATTTTAGATTTATTTTTTACTTATCTATTGAACATTTATTCATTCATTTTAAATTTTTCCTTTTTTTCATTTTATGAACTCTGTATTTTCATTTATTCATAAATTGTTGTTGCTTTTTCTGTTGTCTTATTTTTTTTTACCAAGGTGTTTCCTGAGGGGATCCTCCTGTGGGAGCTTTGCCTGCTCAGGTGGTGGCAGAGTCGTTGTCTGGATGGCTGCTCTGCCTTGACAGATGGGGGTCCCATGCAGCAGCCATATGGCTGTAGGGATGTCACGATTATTTATTTTCACAATTGATCGTGGTAGTAGAAGCTACAATAAATAATCGTAAAGTTTCCTAAATATCATTTAATAATGTGAATATAGTTTGATTGTCATCGCTGAAATCCTAAAGCTCACGTTTTTTATCTTTCCATGTGCACATATTCATACATATAATACTGAAGTTTTTTTTTTATTGTTACCTGAGCAGAGGGGAGTTTTACGCAATTCCAATGGGAATTTGAATGGTACTTTTATTTTGTTGCCATATTCTGTTCTGTCTTGACATCAACACACAAATAAAACTTAACAGAAAAGGAGTTATGATGTTTTATACATTTCCAGCATTGTGAAATTAAAACATAACTGTGATAATCATAAAATCGTGTTTTTTTTCTCAAACAATGATCATACCTAGAAAATCTATAATTGTGACATCCCTATATGGACCCCGGTCTTCCCTGCTACTGTGGTGGCACTGCTGTGGTTTGCTTTAAGTTAAAAGAGACTGTAATTTAGGACTAGAGTTTTTGTTTGGGAAGACTGGGGGGGAGGCAGCTAACTTTTTCCTTTTCTTTGTGTCTGTGTCATTGTATATGTGAGTTTGTGTATGAAAGAAATTATATTTGTGTTTTTATAGTGTTGTATTTGTCATGTGAAGACTGTTTTAATTCTCTTTTACACAGATTCATTTTAATATGTAAATCACTTTGAGTTGCCCTGGTCTGAAAGGTGCAATATAAAAAAATTCAAATTTGAATTTGTGCGTGCTTGTCTGTTTGTCTATCTTCCACTGCAGGTATCTGATGATCACTCAGCCGCTCTGGTACAGATTCAGGCGAAACATCAAAACCTCTGTGGTTGTTTGTATCGTGGTCTGGATCCTTCCTCTTGTTTACGTCCTCCCACTTTATTTAGAAGCAGATTATCAGCTCAGAGAAACCATATATGCAGTCTTTATCCTCCTGCCCTTCCCCCTGTTCATCTTCTGCCTGGTTGGGACCATTAAAGCCCTGTCTGCAGCTTGCAGCGTCCCTACTGATGAAAAACAAAGAATTGTAGCCGTTCTGGTTGTGGTGCTGCTGATTTACACCCTGCTATTCCTGCCGAACATCATTTGGTCCCTGGTGGAAGAAGCCAGAGAAAAACGGATTTTCAACATCATGTCTGTCATTTTACTTACCATCAGTCCTCTTGCAGACATGACTCTGTATATTTTCAACAGGAAAGGTACCACAGACAAGCTTTTGGCTTCATTGTGTTGTTGTTCAGTGTCGACCAATCAGATGAGCAGCAGGAGTGATGACATGTCAGCTTCATGCAGTCAGACTTTATAGATTTTACTTTGTATCTGTAAATATCAGACGGTTTCCAGCAGAAATGATTTATTATAGATGTGAACAAAGATGAACGTTTCTTTTTATATTTCCATCAAGAGAGATGTCATAGACGAGCTTTTGGCCTATTGGCTGTAGAACGTGTGTCTATAGCAAAAAGCAAGCATCAGCATGAGAGACGACAGCATGTCAGCTTGATGCAGTTTTAATGTGGATGTTTCAGTTAGAGCAACTTTTACTTGATTAGCTATAAAGATGAAATCTTGTTTATTTTATATTCCAGGTTGTGGCAGATTTATAATTCAGTTTTTTCTCCTCCCAGTAATGCTTGCTTTTGTATTGATCCCTGACCCCAACCCTGACTCCCACCCCATGTTCTGACGAAAATATGGTGTCTTCGTTAGATTATTGGACTTCTGCACTCTCACTCTGCTGAACCTGTTATTCCTGTTGCACCAAAATAAAGAAGCAAAATACAACTGAGGCTGTGTGCATTCATTTTCCCCCATTTTTGTTCTTGCAGGGCAGCTTGATGAAACAATTACTCATACAGTAAGTCTTGTCTTATGATTCCATCAGCAACTCGAACACGGAATTACTACAAGATAGCATCTCTTGCCCAACTTCCTTAGAAAATCAGATGTAAATGTTCAGAAACAATTTCCTGTATCACATATTTGTAGGGGAAGATTGATGTGAGGGACATAATATAAACATGTTTGCATGATGAAAATAAGGTTTTGCAGGTTCACAAAACAGAACAAGGATGAGTCTGAACCATTTCAAGACAACTGCTTCAGATTGATTCAGTGGTTCAGAAAACTTCAATTTCTCCACCTCCGGGAATTGGAGCTGGATAGGTATTTAAACCATGAAGGCTACTCTGACAAAAGGAGTAAAAGGAGTGAAGCTGCATTTATACAGACGTAATTGGAGATGGTGAGCAGGTGATAGCAGCAGGTGAAGCCAGTTAAGGTGATGAGAGGCGTGGCTGAGCAGGAGGGGACAGAGCAGATTTTCACTATTACTGATTAAACTTTCACCAGAAAACTGAATTGATGTTGCTGATATGGGTTCTTGCATTTCATGCATTATTTTTTGAATATTCAGCTTCAACTACAAATTACTTTGTAGTTTACATGATATGTGAAAGGCACATCATTGCCTCTTGAAGTGCCCATCATGGTATGAAGGGCCATGTCTCAATCAGCGCACTTTCATAAGTGCACTGCAATTCAGTGCGTAGTGCACTTAGTGCACACTTTGGTGGCTAAATGCTGACCGCACTGAGCACTACACCTACCGGAAGTGACGGACGAGCATTAAACAGCCGATAATTGCCAATGTTGGGCACGCTTCTTTAAAAAAGTAATTAATTAATGTTACTTCTCCCTAAATATAACTGTGTTAGTAACAGTTACAGCATCATAAAAATATGAATTATTAATGAACATGACCAGTTCTATTTTTAATAGGGTCTTCAGCATGTTACAGTGATGCATTTTTCATCTTTTGAAGGTTTTGGTCCAGCCTTCATTAATGGATGTTAATATCTGACTATAAGCCAGGATGGATCAGCCAGCAGCAGCTGTGCATTTTATTTTCGGCCTGAGTGCAGCACAGTTAGAGTAACATCTGACTGCAACTAGAAGGAAAACAGTATCAACAAATCTCGCGTCTCTAAGTTGGCAGCAACGCAAGTTATCAACCTTTTCTATATTTGTAGAGGTGAAATTAAAAATTAAGCATACTGCTTCAAACTTGCACATGCACATGGTATATCGAGCCCTGTTGTTGTTTTTAGAGATACTATCTTTTACTTATAGAACTGTACTTCTACAAAAACAAGAGCAAGCTTTTGCTCCCACCGCCAACTTGATAAATAATATTTAAGGCGCTACAATTGACAAGCAGGATGGGATTACATTTGGATTAAATCCACCAGCTAAGTGTGGGTTGGGATGTGTATCTCTCCTAGACAATCATAAGCTCGGTCCGCTAATAACTTTTTTCATATTTGAAGTTTGTTGTAAGTATTTTGATTAGTTTGATCCCATAAACTTGACAGCTGTTACACAAGCTCAAAGTCATGCAAATTTAAATATGGGCTTGTAGGCGAAAGATGAAAAGAGTGAGAGAAATGTGGCAGTTGCTATGCTACAGTCCATTTTAGACTGAATAACAAGACAAAAAAAAAAAAAGAAGAACATATAATCAAAGATGAACCTCAAACAAAACAAAATGCATACAACTCTTGGTATTTTCTGCTGCAACAGAAAATCTGATTGAAAATGATTTTCAGTGCGAAAGAAGCTTGACGTTATAGTAAATTATAAATTTCCTTGAAGAACCTATGATTGCAAAAGTTTATTTGCAGATTCAGCTTTCTATAATTATTTGACACATGTATTTTTACTGATGCCCTAGAGTATTTTATCACATCTGTTTTATGTGAAAACAGCTTTTGAAGCCAGTCTGATTCTGAAAGATGTCATGCTGTTTGCAGCTTGTTGGCCAAGAGCAATACCTTTAGCCATGGAGTTTTGAGGTTTATTTGCGGTCTAAAGGAAACACTCACAGTCTCTGGGAGCCATTCCTGGCTTCATATATTTGAAAGCATTCCCTTGGTGTTGGGTTGGATAGTTACATTACTGAATCTTAAAAACCAACCTTTTCTCTTCTTAAGACATTGTGCTTCATTGTGCTTTCCTTCCCATCTCAGAGCAGGCTGCCTTTTTTTTCCCTTTTTTTTACAGATACAGAGCTCATGGCAGTGACAACAAAAAAAAGACAGTGACAAAGACCTAGAGAGAACAACAACCTCCCCGAAAGAAGCAAAAAAGCAAAAGAACTGACAAGCTGACAGAGTGTGGGCTTCTAGGGAGAATCATTAGACTGATACAACATCCAGCATGTATCCCGGAGCAAGGCCTTTTGCATTGCTTTAAACTGTGTAGTGGTGGTCTGTGTGGCTGTTGCTGGTTGATGGTCAGCCATTGATCTAAAGATATAAGCTGGTACTTTGGATCCAAGCCTTTATTATCCTTTAGGGCTATAACACTGTGGGTGGATAAACCTTGATCTGCCCAGGCAGTTTTACATCTAAGTGTGTGTCCATGTCACAGATGTGGCTATAGATGTGGCTATAGTTGGCATACTGGGGCATGCGGTCCATTTAAGTATTTTTTATCACACAGAACTGCTGGTAGAGGTAAAGAACACAGAGAAGGCATGAAAAAACAATAATGAGAAAATAACAGATGTGCGAAGGTTAGAATTCTGCATGTTCTGATCATGAATTATTTGCTCATAAGAAGTTATAAATAGCAGCTGAATGGCAGGTGGCAGCATGAGAATAAACAAAGTTCTAAGAAGCGGATAATTGACAGTGTGAACTGTGGTTCACCACATCTAAAGCCTCCCATATCTGCTGTAAAATTCACAGTAAAAAGGATGAAATCTGGATCATTTTGACAGGAATCTCTGTGCAGTCATTTGACGGATCTGGCTGATGTTGATGTAAAGTGTTCCTAAAATCACATCAAGTCATTTTTCTCCCATATACAATCTCTCAACCAAACTACTTTATTGTTTTGAAAAATTAACTACCGTGTCAATTTATTGGGTCTTCATTTAACTTTCTTTGACAAAGAGCAACAAAAAATAAAAAATAATTAGAAAGCACTGTAACTGAGTGCTGCGTCGTACTAAAACAAGAAACTTCGAAGTCCGCTTTGTTCAATAAAGTCGTCTGGCTCAATAAGGATAGTTCATTTTATTTTTTTACATTTTTTTCACCCAAGCAATTTGAGTTGCATCCTCTTGAGACTTTAAAGGAGAAAAACATCTTTCCACACAAAAAATGTGCAAAAATAGATTTTTCTCCACAATTCTTGTTTACAACAAGCATTTAACACTGCTGGAAGATAAATGCAACCTGTCAACTCCATGCTCTTGCATACAAAAATCCTTCTGCATATGCAGCATTCACAAAAACAACAAAAAAACATGAAAAAAGGACTTGCTCATGAATACATTGCTACTTGTTTTCAACAAGGGCTGTCAGCACTACAGTGAGAACTGACTAATTTGACAGACTTGTGATCTGTATAGCAGGAAAAACTCGATGAAATCTGTGACACACAAGATGGAAGCAACTATGATCTTTAAGTTTTAAAAAGATTCTTCATTCAAACCAGTGCTCTTACTTTGGTTTTGACCAATTAGTGCAAATAGGGTTTTTCATTTTGTCAGGACTCAGAAACTCCATCTTTCTGAGGGGATCATTTTCAGCTCATTAACAATGCACAGAAAATGAATCAACATCCCCTAGTGATAAAAGATAACAATCTTGAATAAGTTAGAGTTGGAAACTAATGTTACTATTTAACATTTCTTAAAATCCTTCGGCTGATCACACTCTTTGTATGAACAGAGCTGATGTTTCTGTGTTGTGCTGCTAAAATTCCCATCATTTCGTATCAGGCGCTTGCTTTTCCGTGGGTGGATAAAACCTCATTAACGGTAGCTTTTAGTTAATGTTATATCAGGGGCAGCCATTACAATTAATCTTCACACAGATAATAAACCTGCACATAAATTCAATTGTGATAATAAAAGTTTTTTGTTTTATTATTTATGTACATATTTAATAAATGGCCTGTTGACCCCAAAATGTTGATGGTACACAAATCTCTGAATTTGCTGCATTTAAGGGAAACGGTGTTAAGCTATTTGATTAAATTTGAGATGCTTTTTTTCCTCGCTGCGATTAGTGATGCTTTCTGTGTGGGTTGATGATTTAGCATTGTATCATTACATCTAAATTGTCCTCTATTTAATATCCTGTTGGCATCCTGAAGTGGTCCGAGGGGTAAATTCAGATTTAGAGCAGTGATTTCCGCTTTGACATGAACGCAGTTAACATTTTGTTTGAGGAAAACATTTGATGACATCTCATTTTCTAGTCGAACAGAAAAACATATGCTTTTCTTTACTATCGAGTGTTTTCCACCGGAGCCTTTCAGCCTCCTTTGTCATTTGTGTTGTGCACTCAAGGTTCAATCGCCCCTGCTTAAATCCTGCAACAAGCGTCGATGCTGTAGAAATGCATATTTAATTTTCAGTGAGGCTGTTTTACCAGTTATGCAAAGTCCTGGATGACCCGTTAACCATTTCACATTGTTCATTTCCCAGTAAGCCACATTCTGGCCCACGGTAACGATGACTGGAGGAGATCTGGCAGTGTCACTCTTGTTTATTTTTCCTGAGCATAGATGAGCTGTGTTATGGCCCAGAAGACTTGCTCTGATTTTCTTTGTCTCGCTTTTATGACATACAAACTGACACAAATGCACCAAGCTTCTCGCTGACACAAACATCAAGTTTCTATATTTTTTCTTTTTCTTTTTTCTGTGTTCTTCTGCTGCAGTGACTGCTTATATATTCATGAGAATCATAAAATTTCCTCCAGTGCATTTACAAGCCTCTCTCCCCATACAGTCACATTTCCATGTCCATATTGCCTCCATGATTTGTACAGTATAACTTACCCTAAAAGATTGGGGAGGAACTCCTTTGCCGGAGATGAGACAGCAGTCTGTTTGAGGGAGTCTTTGTCAGACTTCACCAGAGACATGATGATATATTTAGTCGTGATTTAGGGGGATGAACTGGTCATTTTACACTGAGTGGTCACGAGTGTGGGCTGAAGTCTTTTGATTTTCCTTGTTACCTCACCTACATCTTCTCCAAAGCAGTTTTTCTCACAAAACACTGCATTAATTAACAAGATACACTTTCAAAAAGAGCTGTGGTAAACAGTTATATTTGAGGTAACACTGTCCATTTCTGTTATTCCAAGACGCCCTCACCCTCCCATTCTTAATGAATGAGTGACAAAAACCTGCAGATGTGTGGGACTCAAAGTGACTCACATCCCACTATGATATTGTAAAACTTTTTAAGAAACACGCTTAAAACTTTTGACAAAATATACTTTTTCCCCCCTTTCAGTCTGTTAATGTGAGCCTCTTGCTAATTGAGGTGTCAGGGAAAAAAAGAAGAAAAAAAAAATCATAGCCCTGTCTCAGCTACTTTCTTCCTGCTGTTTGGTGTCATGGGCTTGAAAGAGATGTGGTGTGATGAACAACAGGAAGCAAAAAGAACTAAAGCAGCAAGTGACAGATTGGCCAGCCGAGACGCCACTGTGCTACTTGTTTCTTTATTTTTCGTAGTGACAGATTTTTTTAAAGAATGGCACTCAAGTGCTTCTGAGTTCGACTGAACACACTCAGGAGCATACATGATTGAATCTGATTTTATGTTACATGTTGTTGGCTTTGTTATAAAATAATACTGTCTGTACTGCTTTTAGTACATTTGAAGTTTGTTTTGTCACTATGGACAAATTTATACTTTAATTTGAAGTATTTGAATGAAGGTGCGATGCTTTCTATAACAAATATAAAACCATCATATTTATCCTTTTGTTTCAAAGTCTTCCTTCACGTTCAGCTCTGAATGACCAGTTGTCCTTGTTCACTCTTTCATGGCTTGTCCTTTGGCAGTCAATGTGAGACTGCAGTCTGGAGGAACAATCCCAGCATTGACCAGGCTCTGTGCAGACAGTCTGTGCTGCGGCCCCCGGGGATTTCTGCACGCACACACAGTAACACACAAACAGAAAAAGCAAGCCCAAGGGAGTTTTTTATGAAGGGATCAGTGTAAACATCCACCGGCAGTCGAGGTGTTGGTGGCCCTGTGAAGTGGGAACAGTGCTTAAGGCATGGTGCAGGCTGATAAGCACTGCTACCGTACAGGAGAGAGGTGAGTTGGTCATCATTGTTAAAACACCAGGAGTCACCTTATCCATCGGTGCGACATTACCACTGCAACACACTGAGGGGAAACTCAAACTCCTGCCAAGGAAGAGTAAACTGGAGGAGCTGCATGACACATCCTGCATTTTTATAAAAGATTACAAATGTAACTTTAAAGCTGTTTTATACCGTAGTGTTATGCATCACACTTTTAATCAAGTCATCATTATTTATTTATTTCTTAAATTAATTTCTAATTCACTTTTTTTTAGATAATATATTTATTGGTTTTTGCATAATGGAATTAAAAAAGTAAGCATACTGTATACTTTGAACTTGAGATTCCCCCACTCCCACCTTTCAAACATCCCACATCCAGGTTAAAGAATTATAATAATAAGAATAAAAAAAAAAAAAATCAGCAGCAGTGTGTACATACTTAATATACTCCGCATCAAGTTCAAATGATATGAAATAGGAAGTCTTTGACAGTATGCATAGATAGTCAAACAAAGAGGGTCTTTTTAACTAGATGGTGATGCTCTCACTTATTGATTTCAATCCATGCTTTCTAGGAATTTTATAAACGTTTTCCATACTTCTTTGAATTTATTTAGTTTCTAAATCACTTTTTTTATGATTTGTTGCTGTTTCTTGCTGCCATTTACTACTTTTTTAATGCTTTTAATGTTTCATGTAAAGCACTTTGAATTTTTTGGAACAGAAAATATACTATACAAATAAACTTGCCTTGCCATCAGATGAACACAATGGTGTAAATTTGGTCATCATCAGCAGTAATTAAATCTAAATCTTAAAACTAAATTATTTATAAGAGATGACCGTGAACAAAATGAAGCAAAACCTTGATATTGCTCCAAATAATCAGGCCAGTCCTTCTGCCATTTACTTGATAGGGAAAATAAAGACAAATTCTTTTAAAGCCTGTGACACAGTCCATTTATCAATCTTTGATCACAATTAAGGTTAAGACCACAGACAGTCAATATTTTCTCAAAATATGAAGCACAGAGCCGTGATCTGAGAAATGAAGAGAAAAACAACGAAATGACAGTCAGAGAGGAAATTTGAACCAGCTGCAGAAACATAACCAAGTGTGAGATTATTTTGTATGACTCTCATCTCTGCTGACAAGTGCTGCTTGTCATAAAGTTGCATAGATTGCTGGTGAAGTGGTGGCTTATTTACGGAACACAGTGCAAGTATACTTGGCATGCTTGTAAGCTCTGACAAGAGCACAGCAGCAAGAAAAGACACGGCCCTCGCAGTATGAGCAAATATTTGTTCTCTGGGATTGGAATTAAATTCTGAGAGCTTTCATACACAGGCCTACATTCATGTTTTGTTTTTTTTCATCTCTGTATTTTGATAGATGCAGTGAATTGTAGATAGAAAGGTGGCAGACAGAGAGAGGGAATGATTTGGATCAGAACCAGTGCGGTGAGGACTTCGTCTTCTGAATGTAGAGTTTGCAATGTACTAGGTGAACTATACAGCTGTTCCCCGAAAAATATTTCAGATTAAAAAAAAGAAAGCTTAATTTTCGTAGTATTTCAATAAACAATATGTTGGTGGATGAGACAGCTTCCAAACAAGGCTAAAACATCCGTTTAAGTTCACCCTGCCTTCCTTTTTGCACATGTCAGGCACGTCCTCTGAAATGCTCACCATGAACATTTCCTGATGAAACTATTTTGCGAGGATAATGTTGCCTTGCACGGATGTTAACAGAAAAAAAGATGTTATTAAGTTTACTCTACTGCTGTTTTGAACGTGGGAAATGTTTGTCCACACAATCATTCATTTCTGATTAGCTGATTTAAATTTCAGCATGTGAGACTTTCTACCTAATGCAAATAAACAGATGGCAAAACGTGCCGATGAAAACCCAAACCTTAGAGGTGCATAGCTTCTGTTTTTTTTTAAACTTGTGTTTCGTACTACAATGTTAGGAGTTTTTACAATCCTTTTTTATTTGTTCTGAGCTAGAGTCCAGCTGAGCTGTTTATGTAAATACGACTGAGTTAGCTATATAAAGATGTATCTGTAGTTCTTGACAGCGCTGCTTAAAAGGAAGAAAGCTGGAAAGCCAATTTGTGATTTACAAGTTGATCTGAACTGGTTCAACCCCAATCATAGTGGCCAGTGTGGATAGACACTTTACTTTGTAGAGTGATTGGGCTAGGCTAATTCTTGGCGTTATGGTCGTTGCAAAACCAAACCGTGAAATCAACTAAGTGACAGAAAAAATGTAGATGCAGATGTTGTACCTTCTTGGTTTGAATAGGTCATACACATAAACTTTTCCTTCTCCGCTCTACCTGTTTTTCAATGATGAATTCATGCACCAGGTATCAAAACTCAGGAGATGCACAATTGGCTGAAATGACACCAGATTGGCAGCTTCTTTGGTATAAATTCAATCTGTCTTTTAGAAAGATAGAAAAATGGTTAAACCTGCTATAGGGGCACTTCTTTACACACAGCTGAGGAAGTTTTGGCAACTGTGGCTTTATGGGAATGGCCAACAAGTTCAAGAGGGATTTGAGGAAATCAATTTCTCATCTAATATGGAACTACTTCAAAATCTCCCAAATGGAACTGGGAAAATGCTGCTGGGAGTGGAGATGTGTGGAATAGCCTGTTTACCCTGCTGTCACAGTACCAGTGAGATCATCACTAATGTTCAACCTTCCAACAATCTAAAATCTCATACATGTAAAGACATCTTTAAACACCACAAACTACTTTCTACATTTTTATTTATAGTCTGTTAAATGTTAATTACAATAGAGCCTGTGCAGCCATGTGAGGACACAAAAGATGAATTATTCAAATAAATTTATTTTGTTTCATATGTTCAAATGGTCCAACTTATATGGTTAGGTCCTTCATTAAGTTGAATAATACCCGCTTTGACACTGATGTGCAGTATCCATCTAACTCAGCTTTACACTAAAGGGGATAAATGTATTGACTTTTACACAGGCACAAAGAGGAGACTTTATTTTCCTTCATATGCTCAGTCTCACATCTTTGATCAGAGTCCTGAGAGGGAAAGTAGGAGGGGTAGATACACTGGGAGGGATGACGAGGGGAAGACATTACATTTCTCATTAGGGGTGGGGGAAACAATATTTCTGGAAAGCTTGTTACATTGGTTCCCTCTGATAACAAAGCATAGTTTTACAGAGTGTTCAGAGAAAACATTTTTTCCTATAAATCCTTTGCTTCTCAGGAAAGTGGTAAAGTATTATCTTACCCAAAAACAAACCATAAAATTCTTCATTTCAGAGTATAGTGTGCATGGTGGCACAGCACAGCAGCCATCATAAATTAAGAGTTGTTTTTCAGTTTACGCCTTCATCAGAGTCAATTATTCATCCCCCGATTTCAGCTATACATCTTTTATTTGATAGCTGCTTTTTCTCTTTATTAGCATCGCATCCTGTATGCACGCATTTCGCAACTTTGCCAGTTGATTGAGGCAACTTGGGACCTTCTGTGCCTCCTGCATGCTGCGCAGCCTGTTGATGGTGAATGTTAACAAATCCCTCCGGTGGAAATAATAACCTGCAAATGAATCTGATGTAGCTGACAGCAGATCAGACCTGAATTGATTTAAGTTCAATTCCATTGGTGAATTTTCCAATAAGCTGCATGTCACAGTGCAGACACTTCAGACAAATACCTTATTCTGTCCCCCAAGGTGGAGTAATATTACATCAAGTAGGAGTTTATAAATTTGGGGGTTCATATTTTCTTCGCAGCACACGTTTCTCTGACATTTACCCAATAGCCCGTGTCAGTCATGGCAGCTTTTAGTTGGATATTGTTGAGTTAGCTTGGAGGCGCTCATCTTCCTCGTCACACTGCTACTCACTAAACAAATGCCACAAAAATAAAAAACAGCTCATGGCATTTAAATATAGATTGTATTTACGGATTGTAGATTTTCATTGTTCATGACGCCAGCACATAGACTAAGTTAGCCTACATATGGGATTGATGGTCCTCAAAGTCGAGGAAACTGATGTCCACATCTCTGCAGCCTGCAACCCTCAGTGAGTCGGGGGGTGAATAAATTACTTGCAGATGAAGATGGAAGCGAACAAGCATGTAGTCTCTTCTCAACAGGCCCAGCTCCACGTGTCATTTATGCCGCACATTTCATCAGTCCTAGCTTGCTTTTTTGTTTGTCCCCTGAGTGTCAGAGCCCTCAAAACCTCCCACAACAATCCCCTCATACAATTTATGATCTTAATTAGAGGGCATAATGAATAGTCAACCATTTGTAAAGATTGTGATTAAAATGTTTTAATGATTGCCAAAGATTAATTGATTCAGTAATGGCTTCAGATTGATGTAATTTGCATATATACAGCTATTACAGGATTTTTTTTTATTTCAAATTTTTTTTATTTTGTCTCTGTTGCTGCCTTACGTAATGTGCAAAAGCTGCTTCTGAAAGTTGCATATTGTCTCATTGTAATTTCCATTTCCAAAAGATATTTGGTTAAAAACCAGATGTATGTAATACATGATTTCATAAGTGCATACACGCTTTACAGAATACACCCTGTAACGTAAAACATCATAATGATGAATTATAAAGATCGTTTCTTCTGAATGCAAACATTACCATACCATAGCAATGGAGTAGTTGTGACGTGGCTTGTCTCCTTCTATGTCTGTAGTTCAAGATTTGAGAAAGTATTGGTAAAATATTTGGAAGTGTACTGTATTTAAAACCTTGACCAAAAACATTTAAAGCCTTGACCAAAAACCAAAACAAAAATCATAAGCTCTGACAATCAAAATCTGAAACATCATAGGTAATCTGAAAGGAGGAAAAAAAATCATCATATCTGGATTTGACTAAATTATTTTAACCCTACAGGCCAAGTAGGGCTGGATCATGTTCTGTCTCTGAGTCTGTGTTGGCAGATGGAGGTACAGGTACTAAT
>JAVQJG010207939.1:0-21953 GCA_036024015.1 Craterocephalus amniculus
TTTTCTTGGCTAAGGGGTTTAACTTTCATAATTTGACTCCGGATCACTTGGGGAACGCTATTATTGGCTGATCAGAGTATGGACGTTCCAAAAATTAACCCGGGAGAGAAAGAGCGTCCCGCCAATGCTAAAAAAACTAGCCGCTTTCTCTTATTAAAATGCCCTGGACGCGTACATATGCGCAATCAATGAGTCATTAATTGTAATGAAATTACCCATTTTCCTACATACTATACCATGTAGAAAACCAATTTTCTTAGAAAGATTAAAATAATATCAGGTATAGTTCCTTTAAACAGCATTTTTATACAAAATAGTGATTTTAAAGCTTGTGTGTTTACTGGGGTTTTTTGTACATCTAGCATTGATAAGCTGCTTATATTAGTGAGCCAACAACGTTAATAATAACTCAATATTTATTCTTATGTTCTTATCGCCATCATTCCTGTTAAAAGAATGATGACAAAAACAGCGATTACATCTTCTATGTACTCAAACATATGGTTTTCATTACTGACAGTTTATTAAAACTTAGCTCTTAGCTCATCTTAGCTCTCTTTTCCATGAGGATTTTCTTTCCAGCAGCCCTCTTCCATCTGCACACTCTGTCTGTTTAGACTGGCAGGAAATGAGGTGGTGGTACTGAGCAGCAGCAGCTCAGAGTCAAAGCACTGGACCACTGGTTTGTTTCTCTGGGAAAGACACGGTCACTCTTGCTGTGAGGAACAAGCTATGTGGTTATGAATAGAAACCTATGGTTGTGCCCTGGAAACGGTTTACCACACGTTAGATGTTTACACAGTTGTGTGTGACCCTCTGACAGATGCTAAGGTAAGCAGCAAACACACCCTTACGCACCTCAGTGTTTTCGAGTGAACCTGTAGTGTGACAGGAAAGGGAAGGGGAGGTTTGTTGGTTTGACCGGCCGGGAACGGGTTTAAAAAGGCCAGAGAATGTCAACCTTTGTGTAAGTGTTGATGGCTGGTAGAAACCACTCACGGACCACTCACAGACTCAGGCAAAAAGTGTGCACTCTGACAGGAATTCTACAAAATCTGGCTTATAAAAATAGCCTCTATTCCTACAGCACAACAACATTGTAGACTATACGATAGTGTTGTACAGTATGGTAGGAAGGGTAAAAGAAATGCTGATGAGAAAGAAAATAAACTTTATTGTACCCCGTATAGCTGACAGTGACTAGAAATTAAGCCCACTGACAGTAGCAGTAAATCTTATATTATGGCTAATTATCAGTTCAATGGAAAATAAAAACAAAGTAAAAGAAATTTACATTTGTGGTGAATTTCATCTTCCTCATTGGTTGTTGCTGTGTGTCTGTGCAGAGTTCCCATCTGGCCCTCATTGATACCCTGATGATGGCGTACACTGTGGAGATGGTGAGCGTGGAGAGGGTGATGTCCTGCATCAACAGGTACTCGTCTGCTGAACCCTTACACAGTGACAGACTCGTCCAAGAGCTGCCATATGACACAGAGGATGCCATCACCACATGGATCAACAAGGTAAAACACAAAGGCACATTCATGTGCACACAAAAACATGAACCACTTTTTAGCCTTTTGAAAGCACTGTCCTTTTTTTTTCATGTTTCTTAATTAATGTGAGGTTCAGAGGAGGGTATTGGCTATAAGTTACTTTGTGTGTTTTGTTTACAAGAGAACCAGATAAAAATCTGGCAAAGGCTGCATGCAGTAATGTCAGAGAGATTAGCAAGAGATAACTGACTCAGCTTAAACTCCTCTGGTCAGCTGAAGCCAGATTTAGAGGGAAAATTCAGACCTTGAGCTTTAATCTTAGAAGGAACATTACTTAATCTTTTGAAGATTACTTTGCTACTTGGGGTCGCTTTAAATGCCCATGAGGAGATGCTTAGTGAGATAAAGGAAGTTCAATTAGATGTCTTAAAAGATGGAGGAATTCAGTTTTTCATATGAGGACAGAAGTTTCATTAATGCGTAAATGGGTGTAAGAGCATTATGCTGTTTTGCAGACCAGATGCAGGAAGAACACATGCAGGATCCACTGCCAAACACATGCACTTTAGAAGCATGGGAGAATATTTCTCTTTGACTGAGACTTACTAGCATGCCAAGACTAGGACTTTGCAATGTGACTATGGGCAAAATGTCACGACAAAAACACAGTAAAGGCTTTTAAAGGAAAAAATACTAAAAGTATACCTTCTGTGTCTTTCTTCTTTCATTAGACTTGAATAAGAAAGTTACAGTGATGATAAGAATCAGTCAGAAATATTTGTTAATGAGTACCTATAGTGGTGAAAAGTTTTTTTTATTTTTCGAGTTTGAGTTTCTGCTGTGTTCAGCACAGACTCACTATTCAGCTTCAGTGTGGCCCAGATGCTTGTGTGAAACCTGAGCTGTCTCTCTTACTGTCCTCTTCTCTGTTTGCTTCTTTCCATCAAGGTAAATGAACACCTGAGGGACATCCTTGTGGAGGAGCAGAAACTAAGAGAGGCTTCCCTCCAGGAGTCAAACGCAACAACACACAAAGTAAAAACACACACAATGCTGCACTCCCAAAACACTCGTCAGTCCCCCCCTATTGAAGCTGCTTCACTTTAATCAGGAGCATTCACCTCCTTACAGAGAACTGACATTAATGGGTTTAAACATGTAATCAAAGAGGTGTCTGTGTCCACATGAGGCGCATGCACTGTGCACGGAGCTCTGCAACGCAGAGGAACAGATGAGCTCAGTTTCTCCCCAGCTGCAGAGACATTTTGGCAAGAGCTGCCACATTGCTGCTGGAGGAGACAAAGAAATGTGCAGGGCAGAGGAGGTGAGAGAGAGGGTCAGTGTCAGGGGGGAGGAGTGGGGAGGAGTTTTTGGAGAAGAGGGAAAGGGAGAAATGGCACAACAGTGGACATAGAGGGACACTCAGCAGCTTTGGCAGCTACGGCAAAAGTCAGTAGCAGGCGAGCATCCTGCAGGCTTCAGAGTTATGTAATGTTCCTGTGACACGAGTCAGTCTGCTGGCACAAACATGCTGCAGTCAGCTGCCATCCTCGTATACTTACTGAACTTTAAAGCTGCAGTGCAGGCCTCGGCCTCAGCCGGAGTCGTTCAAGTGTAAAGAAGGCGAAGGTTACAATCACTGCGGCTCACACAGCAAATATATACACAGGCTAAAATAAGATTCGATTGTGGCACATGGGTGTATTTAAATGCACTTCCTGCTTTTCAGTTTGAATTTATGGAGAGTGAAACACAAAAGAGAACAATGTTGTCCAGGACTGCTTACCTTTGCTGCTCAAACACCTTATTTACATGTATGCATGAAAATATTCAAGTCTTTGAAAGTTGTGGATGAAAGGAAACATGGGATGGAGTTCTGTTATTAGGATGCTCCAGTGTTTCCTATGCCAAAGGAGAAAGTAAACCCATTTTCCTTATCATGGAGAGAATTTGAGCAGCTCTTATTATTGAGCACTTCAATACTTGTGCATCATCTCACTCTGAACCCTTCAAAGCAATTTCCAGTTTAACAAGTGTGCTTCAGTTTTATTTCAAGAACTGTTTCTGTGTTCTCCAGCACAGTTTCACTCAGCCAACCCACTGCTATTTCCTACCAGCTTATACGCTTTAAAACTAAAACTGTCGCCTGATGACAGCATTAAAGGAACAAACAAAATAATTAAAAGACCTCTGTGATTCATCCTGAGGGTTCCATTAATGGTAAAATAACTAGCAAACCCCTTGTAGGCATGTTTCAGTCTGCGTCAAAGTGATGGACTGATGACTATTCATTAGTAGCAAGTCATTTATTATAAAATAACTGGAAGAAAAATATAATTTCACCTCTGTAGTCTTCAGTTACATGCATACTAGTGACTTGAGATATGTTCGGATAAATTTTCCTTCTAACACTCCAAGATTTGTCTTCAATGTCAAAAACACAAACCTCATGACGGGTAGAAGAAAAATCAGATCAGCAAAGTCATCAAGACTCCTTCTCTAGATGACAGGAATTATTTCTGTCCTTATTGACACGGGCATTCCCATCCACAAAGATACAATGAAAGATCAAGTTTAACACATAGTGTCCCAGATTAAAGTGTTTACATATAATAGTTTGCAAAGCAGCAGCATGTCCTGGAAGGCTCAGGAGAGCTTTTCTGTTACAGGAGCTTCTCTGCAAACTGTAAGATTTGTTTATAGAATTATTAAAAACAGAGACAGTGCACTAATGTGTGCATGTGTCAGACTTTATCTACTGCCTTGTACCAGTCTACAAGTATTAAAAAGTACAATGTGCAAATTATAGGAATGCTCACTACCCGACTGTAAACTAATAACACATGGGTGTGTGACATATACCATAGTGGCACGCTTTGTCAAAGCAGAGGACAGTTGTTAAAGAAATGTGAAAGCTGGGCGTCAGTCAGCTGCTTTCTTACTCCATCCTGCATCACGCAGCTCCTTCTCTGAAGCGTCAGCCTCAACAGTGCTCTATTCACTGATTAGGACCTAGTGAAAGGAGGTCATTTCACAAGTGCATGCACACACACATACACACACACACACACATATATATATATGTATCTGCAACATTTCGCTCACAAGCACAAAATCCTTCTTAGTATTAGTTTTGTCTATTCTGGGATGGTGTGTAAAATGTTTAACTCTGGTCATATGACTAAGCACACACTCATTTTTTTGTATGGATACTGAGAATGTTTGTGCTATATCATGCTCGAGGTGCTTACGCTACAACTAAATGAAAAGTTTAAAGGAGAGAAGCATGTGTTTGATCGCTACATCAAAATCAGGAGCTTCTGCAGTGAAACGAAATCTGCTTATGTCGTAACTCGATCTAAGCGGTTCGGTTTGAAGCCCTGTTTTTTAGTCTTTCAATAGATTTTTTTCTGACAAATTTAGAAGAGTTTGATGCAAAATACTTTAAATTTATTTGATTTTAGTTCTAAAAAGGATGACGGAGCAGACTGAGATTTAACTATGTGTATTTATGGACCATGGAGGATCAAACTGATAACCTTCTCTCTCATTTAGATCAAAACTATCCAAGAACTTAGATTTCCAGCTAATATTCTCAGTAGCCTCTGTATGTTGTATTTAGGGCTAATTAGTAAACGCTACCATGCCAGCTGTACTACAGCTGACTGTTATTCCTGGTCTTCACAGTGGGTTTTGTGAAGGTGCTAGCATAGATATCACAACTTTGTTTTGGATTGACAAATAAATTAATGTTTGTGACTCTCGTTTCTCTTTATGTATTTTACAAATTTGTACAATTTTGTCTCTCTCTGAAACTTAAAAGTCGTTCATCCAAAGATTTTCCTTATGTTAGGGTTTGGGGGTTTCATTCTGTTATTAAGGGCTACTTAGTGGCTGGCTTGTCACATATCTCATACAAAGAATGTGGACTTCTTTTCCATGTTGAACCAGTCCGCTGACCAACCCCGACAGGGGCTTTTTTGTTTGTTGCTGTTTTTAGGAAAGTTTTAAAGAGTCCAGCAGAAGTTTGACCATTTCAGACAGGATGTGAAAAAAGTGCAACAAAAATGTCCCGTATAAAAGCGCAGATACATTTAGTGATTTTCTCCATGTGTTCTGATAGAGATGAAACATTTTAAGGATCGTATCACTTTAGCGGAGGCATAATTTCCTAATGTGTTAGATGTTTGGAGTGTTTTTGTCCACCAGTCATTTCAAGTTGTTGGCCTAATACCTATCCCACTCTGTCCTCTTGTCCAATCATGATCCACCATCAAGTCTCCTAGCAAATGGTACTGGAGATTGGTACCTGTAAGTCCATCCATTCTGAAAACCCCCTACCCCAAGTACCCAACCAATAACCCTCCTCTCCTGAATCCCAGCCATTACGTTCTTCCATAAGTTGGCTTGATTCTCACTGCATGTGGCCCCAAGACCCTCTTATTGTCTCCTACCCTTCCAAGCAGCCCCTTGTCTTGACAAAGATAAGACATAGTGACATTTGTTTTTTTTACTGCATTACTCTCAGCAAATTGAACTTCCCCGTTAAAAGCTAAGTGCAGTCCCACAGTCCAGCTGCAGGATCATGTGATCAGCAATTGTTCTGTTGCAAATCGATTTGGCATTGTTGCCGTCTGCATTTTGCACTGAGACGAGTTTGTATTGACTCCTGGCATGAAGTGTGTGGTAAAAGAAAAAAACAGGACCACAGTTTATTCCTCGCAGCTTGATGCACTCGACATCTGAGCTGGCTACTATTGAAGCAACCCTTAATGCTGTATCTGTTGTAAAATGCAGACCTTATGAAACTTCTGTTTATGTGCAAAGCGGGAGTGCCGATGCCCTGAAGACATGTGTAATAGCGCTGTCCCTGTAGTTTTTACAGGTATCTTTATAGTCCCCCAGAGACATAGAAACTTCAGACAGGAAGGATGTCACTACAAAGATTGTTATTAAACCCTAAATCACATAGATGGTCTGGTACAGAACCACAGCGGAGGTTAAACGCCCATTGTTTCGCTGATATCTCAGCAGATGTTAAATGGTGCAAACCATTCATTTGTTATTATGCATTTTGCTCCTCACCACCCTTACAACAACGTAACAACTCCTTAGAGCCACAGAGAGCTAAATGG
This sequence comes from Craterocephalus amniculus, assembly GCA_036024015.1. Taxonomy (NCBI): domain Eukaryota; kingdom Metazoa; phylum Chordata; class Actinopteri; order Atheriniformes; family Atherinidae; genus Craterocephalus; species Craterocephalus amniculus. The sequence continues at coordinate 6,635 of JAVQJG010207939.1, forward strand.
TGACTGTTTCCATCACATCTCTTTCATTTACAAACAAGATAATGTTTCTGAAGGTCGTTTGATTCTTTCGAGTGGATGACTGTCTGGATGCTTGCATGAACTCAGCCGTATGCTTGAAATTCCTCAGATTAACACTTGCACTTGTGTTAATGTGTGTGCGACTGATCAGTGCATGCAGTTGAAAGAGTGTCTGCACACGTACCTGGAATCAGAGAAAAGCCACACATATCCACCCTGATAACGCATAAAGCTGATGTCTTTGTGCGGTTGCCATGGTTTCAGGCTCGGTACAGGAGGGAGCACGCTCAGAGGAGCGCTCCGTCGCTCCCTCTGGTGGACAACCTGCTGAAGGATAACACAGACGGCTGCGCCCTCACTGCTCTTCTGCACTTCTACTGCCCGCAAGCCGTCAGACTGGAAGGTGAAGCTATAACCACACCCAGTTTTACTCACTTTCTTATGATTATGTTCATTTCAGTTAACAAAGCCAGGAAGATATTTAGGAAATTAAGATGTTTTCAGTGAGCTATTTTAGCATCATATAGGTCTTCTGCTGCTACATTGGCTCTTTTTCTTTTGTGGTTCAGTTTAAAGGATAAGTTCTTTTTTTTTCAAGCTGGACCCATTTTCTAGCATGAAATATGATCATTTACTCACCCAGATAGTTTTGCTGTAACTTGAACTCCTTCGGGTGATATTTAGATCCACTGGCGATCAGCGTTCATGCAATATAATGGGAATGAACGGGCCAGCTTGTCCAGCCTCTAAATAAGGCAGTTTCTGCCACTAAACACCTTCATTTCACCAATACGTTGTTATGAATCACTGGTCCGATCCCTCTGTGAGCTCGAAGTGGCATGGAGTTGCTTTTTGTGGTTAACCGTCGTTATTTACAGCCATTACAGGCACCGTGATGCAGCCCAGATGTGACGTCATCAAAGTCTTTGCTCCAAGTTAATGGCTGTGAATAACGATGGATCGCAACAAAAAGCAACTTCTAGCTGCATGGAGCTCACAGAGGGATCGGGCCAGTGATTCATAACACCTTATTGGTGAAATGAAGGAGTTTTGTGGCAGAAATTGCTGTATTTAGAGCCTGGGTGAGCCAGCCCCGTTCACTCCCATTATATTGAATGTAAATGTGGATCTAAATATCTCCCAAAGGAGTGTGAGGCTAATAAATGATCGCATTTTATGCTAGAAAATAGATCCATGTTGAAAAAAACAAATTTATCCTTTAATACATTTTGGCAGCTTGTATTGGTCGAAGAGTTTTCAGGCCATTAGATTTTTGCAAACTACATCTAACACACCATTAAAAAAAAACATTGCAGCCCTGTTGTCGGTCTGTATGGAATTGTGGCCTGCAGCACAAACAGGACTCAGCTCACACACTGAGACAGCAAGAAACAAAGAGGTATTTCCTCTCAGCTTGCCTGCATTTGGAAGACGCCCTGGGCTGTGATTGGTCACGAGCTGTATGTGACAGAGAACCGTTAGAGGAGTTGCTAGCTGGCGGCCCTTTCAAAGATAAACAACTCCTGTGTCAGCTCTCTGAAACCTTTGGGATTAAATTTAGTTCCCAGGGAGCACACACACACACATTAAGAAGATGTGAGAGCAATCTACAGCTCATTAATGAGGTTTTTTGTTTGTTTGTATGCTAGTTTCTGTTTTTGCCTGCAGTTTTGGTTTACTATGAAAATGACGAAGTACAGTAAAGTTCATAAGAAGTTAGCCATTGTAATGCCACGCTGGCCCTGTTCCTGCTTGTCAAACATCCTACACATGCCTGGGCTGTCCTTCCAGTGCTGAAACATCAGGGGATAAAAATCCAGATGACTCATCTGGAAGGAGTGTAAGACCGTTTGTAACGTGGTGTTTGACTGAAAAGCTTTTTACTGATTAAATTTTCCTTCTACAAGTCAGCACGTAGGCTCATTTTCTTCTCATCTGTTCTTCCTTTTTTTTTTTTAAACATAAACTAAGTCTTATCTTCCCTTTTCTTCCTGTCTGGCCTTTGCGGTTACCCCCTCCTCCCCTTTGTGTATGTTTGACCCCGCCTGTTGCCGAGCAGACATCTGTCTCAAGGAGACCATGTCTCTGGCTGACAACCTGTACAACCTCCAGCTGGTGCAGGAGTTCTGCAGGAACAACTTAAACCACTGCTGCCACTTCAGCCTGGAGGATATGCTCTATGCACATGCATCTATAAAGGTAAGAAGACCAGCGATCAGGGAAGGAGAATTGCGAATGGGACATGTGGAGATGAGTGCTGTTTTTAGGACGTAGATTTAGGTAAAGAAGAGACGAAAAGAAAGGGAAAAGCAAGAGTTTGAGGGTGGGACTTTACACGGAGGCAAGAGTGAGTCAAGCAAGTAAAGGTTTAATGAATCTGAGTGGCTTGTTGTTGAGTTGTTTGTATGTTGGTGCTTTTTTGCTTCTAGATTATAAATATATGCCATAGCAGCCTTTCGGTGTTCTGGTGCTGTCTTAGACCAGGGCACACACTCTGCTTACACAGAAACAGACTCTGTTTTAAGGAGATTGACAGTCCTGATCCATCTCTACTTTCTCTTCCTTCCATATTACTCTAGTTTTCCTCAAGAAACAAAATTATCCTCAGACAGAAAGCTTCTCATTCCACATGCATTTGTTTGTGATTAATAAAAGAAGCTACTGTACAACTTCAAGAGCATATCTGTGCTAGCCAGACTTTAGGGGCAGTGCAGCCAGTGTGGGTAAATCGTATGCAGGGAGCGTGGGTGGAAACGTTCAGATTCAAGTCACGGTCCAAGCTGGCAGGGACTTTCCTCTCTTTGACAAAACGCAGCGGACAGTTTTCCCTCTCGCACACCCTCTGCTCTTTATTTCTCTTCCTGTCTTCAAGTCTCAGTCATTTTATTGATTTTATTGTGTGTATTTGTACACACACAGTACTTTCTAGGGGGGTCAGAGGGAGCATTTAAAGACCCCGGCACACTGTCTGTTCATCACAGACTCAGTGCCCACAGAATCTTAACCAGTGTTTGTGTGCTTCAGTCTGTTTCATGCATCAGATAAAGATAAGTGGAGTTTAGCAGTTCACTATACAAGAGAAGAAGAAATAACTGATTTACTAAATGTTTTCCTGCACATGCAATAATCTGCACAGACCTCCTCAAACTCTCTGTTTTATTACATGCAGAGGTGGAAGTAATGGATTACAAATACTCAAGTTTCTGTTATTAAGTATTTCTAAAAAGTGTGTAATTTTACTCATACTCAAGTACAATTTATACCATGTAATCTACTTCGCTACTTTTATAATCATGGATTGCTACTGACTAAACCTATAATTCGCACCTTTAAATGTAATGAAAATAGAATAAAACCGGATAGACTCGATAAACTTAGAAAACCAGCTCCTGCTGAAACTGAACAAAAGTTTCAGAAAGTGATGTGTGTCAGAAAGGCAAGTATGTCTAGGCTAGAATGGCACTTACCTGCCCGTTCACAGATTATTGGGAAACATTTAAATTCTTCTATGCAGGTTATAAACATTTTTGGTCTTTTTTTGAACAAGCAAAATTTCTGCTCATCATTTCTTTACCAAAAAATTCCTTCGTGCAATTGTTGTATACATTGTTCATCTGAAAAATTGCTTTTAACGTAGATATTCTATACAGGTGAATTAAATCAAATACCTGCTGTTGACGACACAATAAAACATCCATCAGTTAAAAATGATTTAATACTCTAACTTTATTTTGAGAAGAGTACTTTGTACTTTTACTTGAGTATTTTTTTTAAGACCGGTACAATTTAAGCAATGTAACAGTATTTGTACTTGAGTACAAACTTTCTATACTCTTTCCATCTCTGATTACATGAATCCATTTGTCACATCATGAAAACTCCAGAGTCTTGCATTGAAGAGAGGGGAAGAATTACCCGCAAAAAGAGCATTTTTACATGTATGGCTGCAACATGAACGTGTGCTGTCTTTCAGAGTAACTACCTTGTGTTTATGGCCGAGCTTTTCTGGTGGTTTGAAGTGGTCAAGCCTTCTTTTGTGCAGCCCAGAGTCTTCGACCCAAACGGTACAGTAAACCTAATTAAGAGTGAAGAATGAAGATGATGGTGTTCATTTGTATTGTGAGTGTTGTTGCACCTATTGATTGACTTCAAGTGGATTACTGACATTGTGTCCTGTTGTTCTCGTGCAGCCTGTGAGCCTGCATCGTCCTGTAGAGATATGCCTCCAGTGTCCAGTCCTGCCAAACAGAGCTATGCAGACAGACCATCCAGCCCAGAAAATATCCCTGCAGAAGGTATTTTATGGTGATTTTCTGTTCACCAGACATACAAAATTATTATTTCAAAGTTAAAAAAGAAGAGCTCATATTTTGCTTTTTTATAATTTATTATAGGTAAACTGCTAAATTAGGTTTATATTCTTTAGTATTCAGAAAGATTTTTTTTGTAAATTATACACCTCCTGCTCTTCTGTCTGAGACACGTCCCATACAGCTTCCCTCATTAAAAGGTCCAGTCTGCTCTGATTGGTAAAAACTGTGTAAGACATCTGCTATTTTTTGAGGAATGCCGTCATCTTATGTGCAGGGATTATGTGAATGTGTTTCATTATGATCTTGCTGAGTAAAGGTTTTAAAAAAAGATTAGTTTTAGAAGGTTCATGAGCAGATTCTTCTGTGGGAGAGAATATCTTTGCAGATCATTTAAATGCACAGAAGGCTGTTTAACATTTTGGAGGGAAGGAAAAAGCCCAATTTCAAAGCTTTAAATAAAGAATGTGTTGTGCACGGCACCAAGTATATGGATATCTTCAATACTAAAGGGAAAGCAGAGGTAGTGGAAAATATTGAAGGTGTCATGGCTTGTGGAAGAAAGATGAGTAAGACAGTGTATGCTGGTTGGACGACAGGAATGTCAACACTGATAGAAAACAAACAGGTGACAGTAAGAGTGAAGTGGCAGGCTTCAAAGATGGCACTGAGACCACCTGTTACTGTATATGGACTGAAAAGTTAAAGACTGCTGAGACGAAACTTCTAGTATTTCTTTTGGAAGTGATGAGCATGAACTGGATTATAAATAAGTCTGTCACAATAAAGTGAGAGAGGTGTGGCTGAGTTTGTTTGGGGACTGGCAGAGAAGAGATGGTGAGTGTAGCGGGAAAAGGATGCTTCAGATGGAGCTCAGGCTGGAGCTGATTTACAGAAGAAGCATTCAGGTAGCTGGTGCGACAGAGAAAAATGCAGAGACCTGGAAGAGACGGATTATCTGCAGAAAAACTGATCCAGTGCTGAGTTTCATATTGATATTCTTGACGTTTCCCAACAGATTGTATTTCAGATTGAAAACTGAGCTTAAAAAAATTGAAGATGCTAACTGAGCTTCAAAACCGATCTTTTGTGTTTTTTAGAACCCAGAGGCACCTTAGTGATTGATTTTAAATCATTTCAAACCTTCACTAAGAACATGAACTAATATTTGTTTATTACAGGTGTAGTGAAGAGATCCAACTCCATGTCCTACGTTGATAGCTGTGTTGGGACGTGGCCCAAAGAAAAACAGTTAGTACATAACATCTACTACCTCCTCTAAACCAACTCTTCTCTAACTTTAGTGCTTTTCCCTTTAAACTAACTATTCATTTCCTTCCTTCCTCTTCTTTCAGCTCATCCTCACGGGGAATCTCCTTTGAAATTCCCCTGGACGGGGATCCGACGTTGGCGCCCAATGAGCCTCCTTCCGTCCGCGGTTTGACCCGCTCGGCCAGCAGCGACGGTCTGGGGTCCAAAGCTCCCTTTGCATCCAGAGGCGGCATGAAGCGCCATGTCTCCACTACTCCGGTCAACATGAACGGACAGAACAGACACATCCCAGAGGAAGAGGAGGACTTCACTTCCCAAAAGCCCCTGGGCCGGACTAACACATTTTCAGTCAAGAGCCAAAGCAGGTACATGCACAAAGGGGAAGTTTGTTTTCATTTTTAGTTTCTTTTCTATCAGACGAATATATGTCACAAATACCTCGTGAGGTTGGTTTCAATCATAATTTATGGCACATGTAAGCCAACAAGTCTAAATGGTGGTGCAGCGACAAGAAGAAACAGCGTTGGAGTTCACTTTTCACTGGTGCAAAGAGCATACAGCGGTAAGAAACACTTGTGAAACAATGTTTAGGTATGTCTAACTATGTCCACTGTCCATGCAACCTGCAGCTCAGTTCACTAGCTGCTAAATATTGTATCATGTTTTCTGTACTGCTCCTCATCATCTTACGTTTAGCATTAAGATAAATCAGATTTTTAATTTAAATGCCTTGGGAAAACCAGAAAAGTTTATTTTAGTTTTTTTCAAGTTGATGAGGTTTCTAAGGCATCTGAAACATCGTGCTGATACTTCATATTAAGCACAGTTGTTAAAGAGTTTGGGCTAGTTTATAGCAAATACTGAAATCTAGTGGTCAAGTTGAATTTAGCATCCAATTCAAATACTGTGTTCACCCATTATGTAGCAACAAGTTCTATCCTTTTCTTGTCAATCTTAAAAAATGTAATTCCCATGTTTTGTGGTTTTCTGCTTTTGCCCATCATTAATCATTTAGCTGCCTCATGTTTTCATGAATCTTTTCGCCTTGATGAGGTTGATTAGCAGCTCATTGTCTGTTCTTGCAGAATAGAACAAGTACGATACATTAATTGTAAAATATGTTGCCAATATGTGTAAACGGCTCGCTAAATAGTGTCCTCTACTGATAATACACTCTTCTTCTTTACCTGCCTGTCATAGCCTGACAGAGGAAGAGCGCAGTATGCATTCACGATAAATTCATTTTGTTTTAAAATCAGTTTGTTTCTTCTTTGGAAATAAATTTCTCAGTCTTAAAAATATTTACAGATGTTCATGTATGAAGCTTGTCCAGCAGTTGTGGGTTTTGGGGTCCTAAATAAGCCGGAAACATAATGATAATAATGACTCTAAGCTAAAACTCTTATCTAATTCTCCTTATTGTGTGTTTACTGTAGGTACTCCAATGGAGTTTTACCCGACAGCAGCAGTCCCAGTAAGCACCATGGCAACCACTCCGGCCAAATCAGCCCATCAACTCCCCCGAGCATCGAGGAGGCCCTCAAGATTATCCACGACACAGAACGACCCCATGCCAGCATGGGCATCGGAGAAGGAGACAGCGGCTTTTTCCTACATGGCGCAGAGCCTTCGGACCCTCCGGGGGCCCACGGTCCCGGAGACGACCCCGGTTCTGCTAAGGCGCGACTGAATGACCGCGAGCCCAACTCTGCCTCCACCGATGAAATCGACACGGGCATTCATGTGCGGACTGAGGACATCCAGAGCTTAGATGAGGATTCTTCGTCTCTGAGAGATTATTCAGATATAGATCCAGACTGCGAGGCCACAACCCGGTCCTGTCCGCTGCCGGGAAGAGAGAGACCCGGGGAAGGAGAAGGCCGGGGGGCCGGTGAAGCCAACCCCGAGGTGGGAGACGAGAGAAGCAGTCGCTGTCCAAGCTCAGTGCCTACTCTCCCGCGATCACACACAGTCAGTCCGGTGTCGTCGTCAGGCGGGTCCGGCGGCGGTCTGGTGCGGATGACGAGCTTCGCAGAGCAGAAGTTCAGGAAGTTAGAGGGAAGAAGCAGCGGAGGAACCACGCCAGACAGCTCTGACGTCAACGTGCCGTACACACACCCAGCAAAAACCATTTCCTCTCAGGTTCGTGGCTCGTTCGGTCTCACCAGCTCCTGTAGTCACACATAAAAACAGATCCATGAATGTTAATGTTTGTCTGTCGCATTGTTTTTCTAGTTTTCCGCACCTCCTCTGCCAATCACCTCACCCTCACCTGTAACTCCGTCACCCAGAGACCCTTCCCACCTCATCGCTTCAGAGATGATTCAGCTGAGGATGAAACTTGAAGAGAAACGTAGAGCCATCGAAGCCCAGAAGAAGAAGGTAAAACAGATATTCAGTAGTCTAGCTTTTAGATCTGAGTCTGAACCTTACACTGCTCTCTTCACAACCCCAAGGTGGAGGCAGCTTTTACTCGTCATCGCCAGAAAATGGGCCGGACAGCCTTCCTGAATATAGTGAAAAGGAAAGGTGTGACAACCCCTCCCAGTCCGAACTCTGGAGGGGCAGAAACACCCTCATCAGAGCCCATCTCATCCTCGAAACAGAGCAGCAAAGGCAGCTTGGAGCAGACGGAGCGCTGCAAACCAGACGGAGCTGCTCCCAGATCCCCCTGTGAAGATAACGGTGGTGGGTACCACCGGAAATTATTTTAGTTTTACCTGATGTGGGGACTCCACTTTGGCCTATTTGCAGAGAATTAGAGGAGCTCTGTGTCGCAAGAACCATTTTATTTAAGTGTTATTTCACTGCATTATAATGATCAACTTAGATTAATGTTTCACAGTTTGTGTTTCTCCATAATTTCATTATAAACTAGAAGCACTTATGGAGCGCAGACCTCCGCCGAGCTTTTGTAATTTATTTATTTTTTTGCCAAAAATTGCGGCCGGTATGTTTGAGTTAGAAGCTCTAATGGAAAAATGATCCCCATCTCTCCATAGTAGAGAATCTATTTAAAAAATCCTGGATAGAAGAAGTGATCAGGATCACCCCCAATATCTAAAAACTTTTTTCTTTTTCTGTTTTTGAGATTTCCTGAAAATTGCATCTTAATCTGTCCGTAGCTTTTTGTGTTCTGTTGTTAACAGACAAACATCCAACTTGGTAGAGGTAATGATCATTTTGGTCCCAACCCTGTTTTTGCTGCTAATCAGGCGTGACGCCGGGAGAAGTGGACCTGGCAGAATACACGCGCTCCATCGAGAGGCTGAACACGTCGCTGGGCTTCCTGCAGACAGAGATGCAGCGTTTAGCCCAGCAGCAGGAGAAAATCATGGCAATGAGAGACCAGCAGGCCTGGGTCGTACCGCCTCCTGCTCCATCTCCTCACAGGTTTCTCTTCATTCCAGCTACTAATGCACCTTTATTTCACCATCACCCTCTACATATGCGTATTCTCCGACATGTTTTCAAACAGGCAGCTCCGTGAGTTGCGCAGCAGCAGCGTAACAGGCCGCGGCTCAGGCAGAGGTTCGGTTGGCTCTTTATCTCCCATCCTGTCTTCTTCTGGGTCCCCCCGCACCAATAATCGTTCCCCTGCCGGCATCAAGCGAAGACCAGCCTCCTTCCACGCCAGAACACCTCGGACCCCGCGCCCAAACGACCTGAAGGTCACCCCTTTCAGCCGAATGCTCAACACCCCCACCTCGGTGGACAGCTTACCCCGACTGAGGCGCTTCACCTCCAGCCAGAGCCAGCACAGTTCCTTCTCCTACCTCAGCCACGATGCCGAACCCGGGGTGAAAAACAGCCAAGACACCAAGGAACACAAGGACGAGTCTAAGAACAGAGAGGAGAGGAAGAGTGAAGAAAAAGCAGCCAAAGAGAAGAAAGATGAGCGGCAGGAGGAAAGGACAGACTTAGCAGGAGAGGTGAAACAGTCAAAGACGACAGAAGTGTTGAGTCAGCCGGTGTCTGAGATTAAAGGGGGGGCAGGCGGCCACATTCAGGGAGAAGCCCAGGCGAGGAGAGACCTTGTGCAGGTGCCTCTCTCTGGGCTGAAGCCTCCATATGGTCAAGACCAGGAGATGGCAGGAGAAACAGGAGGAGAAAATGCTGGTGAAGACCAGAAGATGTGCTGCGGGTTCTTCTTTCAGGTAAGCTGGAGCTACAGAGCCCGAACACTTACATCATCTCTGCAGTTCACTCACATCTGTGTTCAAACTGGCTAAACACACCTCCAGGAAGATTTGGGGTTTGATCTCTTTATTTCATTTTCATTTTTATTTCATTTTTTTATCATTCTAAATCATATGCACCAATAGATGGTCTGTCAGTCAATTACTTGATTAACACCAAATAGCAAAGGAACAAAAATCAGCTTCCACATATTCATTTTCAATACAAAGCCACCATTCATCAACTTCATAACTTTTAAAAATTCTATATTTATACATTTTCTTAAACTGAAAAATATTTACACACATCTTCAACTCTGTAATAGATTCCACAGTTTAACTCCACATGATAAAATGCACATCTGTTTTAATGTGGTCCTTGCAAACTGGCATTTAAAATGAAATCACCTTCTATTGCCCCGACTTTCTGAACTAACAATAAACAACTTCTGCAGATTTTCTGACAATACTCTGCGTTTTGCTTTATACATAACTACCAGTGTATGCAATTCAATTAAATCTTCAAGTTCTATAAGTCCTGACTTGATAAACAGTTTATTGATGGGCTCTCTCAGATTGGCTTCATGAATAATTCTTATTGCTCCCTTCTGTAAAATAAACAAGGGTTTTATGTTACTAACATATGTGTTACCCCACACTTCCAAATAACTTAAATATGAAAGCACAAGTGAACAATACAAAATTCTTAATCTAACACATACTTTGACATCTTTATTTTAATGTAGGCTATATGAGATTTCCATGTCAATTTGTCATCTATTACTACAACCAAAAATCTAATCTCAAACACTTTTCTTATTTAATCTTACTTACATCTGTTGAGCTGCAAATAAAAAACAAACCAACATGTTATCATAGTATGATTATATTTTACAGATATGTGATATATGATACAATATGTGACTCCACCATTTTAGTAATTCAATGTAAATTCTTATGTCAACAAGGATGACATATCTGTTGTGAAAAGGGATCATGCAACTTTCAGACCCTAGTTTCACCCTGATTTTTTGGAATTGCTACCATATATTTGTAGTGCACATTTGCACAGCCTGATAACCTGTTATTAATAACACAAACACACACACAGCCTTCAGGGAGCTTCAAAAGGAATCATCGGCAAGAGCGGCAAGAAACACCTGTGCAGTGCTTTGCCTGTTGAACCACAAGCTGATCAAAGACAACAGATTAATGGAGATAGGTCAGAACAGAAAACAGTCCAAACACTAGTGCTAGTCTAGTAAATTTTCATTGAGTAACGCTAGCTCTTGTTGACCGAAGGTACGTAGAAAAACATTCCAGGACTTTACAGCCTATTTGTTCTTGTGTCTGGGTTTCAAATATAGATCAGCTCATAAATCTTGACCTAATATTGACAGAGGAGGCCATGAAAAAGCTGCAAATACAGCAGCTGGCATGCCTGCATAATGGATATGGGTTTTACAGTATTTTTGAAAGTGTTTTTGAAAAGATATCTGCATAGAAAGGTTTTGTTTTTGTTTATGTTTTTACCTCTGAGGTCAGTCGTACTGTATCTCTTTTAGTTATATGCAGGCTACAAGGCAATTCATAGCTCAGACACAGAACAGCTATCATGCGCTAATATTCAGCTGACTATTTGAATGGGACATTTGAATTTGATGGCTTTTAATATTTATTTGTGTTATGGATTTTACTGAAGCACAGCTAGTAACATTTCTTGCTTAATATGCACCAGACTTGGATATAATTCAAACTGAAAAACGAAGTCATTTATGGTACCTGGATGAAAAATCTGCATTAATCACCAGTTTACGCTGATTGTGAAGAGGCAGTGCTTGTGTATTTGTTCCAATGCTAGGATGATGTGAAAGGTGAGGAGGACATGGCAGCAAAGAAAGCGGCTCTGCTGGAGAAGCGGCTGCGGCGGGAGAAGGAGGCTCAGGAGAAGAAGCAGCAGCAGGAGCTGGACCTGGAGCAGAAAAGAGAAGCTGCTCGGTGCGCCTGGGCTTTTGCGATAATTCTCATTATATTCTATTCATTTGAAAGCTAAGTTTTTAATCTTGAAATAAACGTCATCTTGTGGCCATTCTCCAGGTTAAAAGTGGAGGAGGAGCAGCAGAAGAAGGAGGAGGAGAAGGCCAGGAAGGATTACATCAAGAATGAATACATGAGGAGGAAGCAGCTCAAACTGATGGAGGACATGGACGAGGTCATCAAGCCTCGATCTGGAAGTCTGAAGAAAAAGCCGCGGCCCAAGTCGATCCACAGGGACGTCATGGATACGTCCACTCCTCCTGCGAGGGGAACAGGTGAGCGACGCAGGAAGCACAAACACGTCCCGTCAACACATAGATGCATGCTCATATGTTGTGCTGGAGCAGGGGTGCGTCCTCGAGGCTTCTCGGTGTCCAGCGTCTCTCTGGCTTCCCTGAATCTGGCTGACAATGACAGAGAGCAGTCCCATAACAGGAAGAACAACAGGTAAGTTGCTTCATGCTAACTCCTTTTGACCTTTATATGTGTACCAAAGCATAAGAGCAAATGTCCTCTGGTCAATTTAAAATACTTTTTAGTTCTTAGATTAGTTTGTTTTCAAGTTCCATCCTGTATTTCCACCCTACACATAACAAATCTCAGTGTAGTTGTGACTTTTTTGACTATCGGGATGTTTGTTGATCAAACCTTGTTTCCCTCTGAGGTCTGCACTCTACAACCTGATTCTCTTTTATCCCTCTCTTGCTCTTCCTTCACTCTGCATGCATCTCTCAGAGGCCAGAAACTAGCTTCTGCCCATATCCCTTTTTTTTTAAACTCTCCCAAAGAGAGAAAGGGAAGGTTAGTAACGCTGCAGAATGAAGCTAAGCTGTCGTCGATGTGGCTCTGTGTACACACGCTGCAGCTGTGTGCGAGCTCGTTTCAGCCCAGACAAACCGTGTGTTTTTTGCTTCTGCATTAAGGTTTATCAGACTTGCGCTGCGGAGCTGCTTTTACCTCTTTTCCTTCTTTCGCTGCCTTCTGCAATCTTATTTCCCGACTTTTGTTTGCTCTCTTTTCCGTTCTCCACTTGTGTGTTTGCTGTTTCCTTCATAACTCCTTAAGTTCATCTCTGAAGACAGCAGTAAGACTTTGCTTTGCTTGGCTGAACACGCCTTTTCCAACCCTCCCTGCTCAGCTTCATCGCTGTATTACAGAATGATTTGATGCAAGACAACAGGCAGGGTTTGGAGAACTGTGCCACAATGCGTCTGACCTTGTTTCACCACGTTTTTCTCCATGTATGCATGTCTGGATGTGTTCTTTGTCTTGATATTATCTACATGTTTGTCTGCGTCTGCCGTAATGTGTTTGTTGTTACGTTTGTGTGTGTCATTTGTTGGTTTGCGTCGTGTTCATCCTCAGACCGGACTCGGCAGAGGGCTTTTCTTCCTGTCCGTCGGCTGGTAGTCGGAATGGAGAGAAAGATTGGGAAAACGATTCAACCACTTCCTCCAATCCCTCCAACAATGAGTACACAGGTAGGCATAGAGAGAGTTATAGCATTTAAACAAATCTCTTAACCACTCTGCAAAAAAAAAAAAAAAAAAACGTATTAAATTTTTATTAAATTATTACATTTTTGCAATCTCATGCTCTCTTCCCTCAGGTCCCAAGCTATATAAGGAGCCCAGTGCAAAGTCTAACAAGCACATCATCCAGAATGCCCTGGCTCACTGCTGCCTGGCGGGCAAAGTCAATGAAGGACAGAAAAACAAGATACTTGATGTATGTGCTGCCTCTCTGTGTGTACAAACATATTTCTTAAACCATGAATGGTATTTTCACACTTCACAGATGTTGTTGAACTAAAACACTCACTGATGCAAAAGTTCTGCATAATCATTCGAACTGGTAAAGGTAGCTTTCAGTCAACTTCCATCCCAACTTTGGCGTGGCTCATCTAAATGTCTCCTCTTTACAGTAGTTGATTTTTTGGTTTAAATCTTACCTCGATCTTCTTCGCTCATGAGCTATGTTGCTGACTGAAATTCTTTTAGAGGTGTGGAAGAAAATTGATTCACATCAGAATTCAGTTATTACAGTAAGTGACAAAGAAATGTCACTGTAAGCAAAACTAACCAGCTCCTCTTTATCAAAGACAGCTTCTGTGTATTCGCAGTTTTTAAATCTCTTGATCATCCTTGAAAACCTCCTTCTAGCTTTTTGGGATCAAGATTGGTTTGAATTGAGAATCCATACAGAATCGTGTCTACGCAAGAATCCTAATTTAGTTTAATCATGTCAGATTCACATCCCCAATATCTATATTTATCTTAAATGAACTCCAATTATTATAATTCTTTATTTTTCTTTATACATTCTTCAGTTTTTATTGACCACATGCAGCAGTATTTCAGTTGAAGAATCCCTTTTCACACGTTGTTAGACTTTAGAAAGCTGTAAGTTCTGTCTAAAAAAAATTGTCTAAATTGTTTGTTCAATATAAAAAATGTTTCATTTGAGTACCAAAGCATGCTAGAACTAAACTTCTACTTTATCCTGGACCAGGAATCCTTGAAAACATCTTAAGAGACAGTCCTCCACAGACTGGTCATTTTTTCCTTCTGCTTTATCTTTGGCAGGAAATGGAGAAATCAGAAGCCAATAACTTCCTGGTGTTGTTCCGTGATTCTGGATGCCAGTTCAGGTCAGTTTATACCTACTGCCCCGAGACAGAGGAGATCACCAAACTGGCCGGCATCGGCCCAAAAACTATCACAACCAAGATGATTGAGGCCCTGTACAAGTACAACTCAGACAGGAAGCAGTTCAGCAAGATCCCGGCCAAAACCATGTCGGCCAGTGTGGACGCCATTACTATCGCCAGCCATCTGTGGCAGACGAAGAAGCAGGGGACACCCAAAAAACACCCTAAGTAGTGCCAGATGCTGGAACAAGATCTGCAAATGCTGCGTTGGAACGGACAGAGTCTGTGGGGGTTTGGCTTTTCATTGTGGAACATCAAACACGATGTCACAGAAAATAGATGTAGGGCCGGTTGGGACATTTGAATGAGACACGAGTGTGTACTTGTAAGCATGTGTATAAATATTCTCATGTGCCAAAAACATTAAATGAAAAAAGAAGATAAGAGGTGAGCCGATGCCTTACCTAGTTGAACCACTGAAGCACTGAATGTCACGCCTCCCAGAGGCAGTTTGGTTTCTCTAAGTTGATCATGTGTGGCCTTATGCTTGTTTTGTGTCATATGTGTGGGCCGTGGGTGTTGGTTTCATGTTCTGTGTGCTTGTTGAAAAAGCCCCCTTTGTTTTGCGTAGACAGAGGTGCAGGATGAGATTGCGCTCCCTCTGCAGTCATTTCACCCATCGGTGATCAGAGGCAGCATTTTTGATGCGAGTTTTTTCTGCTATGCAGGCATGTAATTTTGCTTTTATAGGTGTTTCTGACAACTTATAAACAGGTCAAATGTGTGTGTGTGTGTGTGTGTGTGTGTGTGTGTGTGTGTGTGTGTGTGTGTGTGTGTGTGTGTGTGTGTGTGTG
>JAVQJG010207944.1:0-14928 GCA_036024015.1 Craterocephalus amniculus
ATTAACCTCACATGCATGTCTTTGGACAGTGGGAGGAAGCCGGAGTACCCGGTGAGAACCCACGCATACACGGGGAGAACATGCAAACTCCACACAGGAAGGCCACTGTTTCAAACCCCCATCTGGCTCCAGCCCAGCCCGGGGCTCGAACCAGCGACCTTCTTGCTGTGAGGCAGCGGTGCTAACCACCACAGCACCGTGCAGCCCTAATTAATAATTAATAATTTATTAATATTACTGCGTTATTGTTATTATTATAATTATTATACTTTAGTAGAAATAACAGAACTTTTCCTTATAAAATGTGCTAACATGGTGTGATCACCTACAGCCAGATGTGCAGCTTGATAAATCTGTGTCTTTATAATTTTCTGCTGTTAATCATGATCACACAGGTATCTGCATACTCCTGTCAATATCATAGTTGCAGCAGTTATCTTATTAAGAAGGTAATATTTGTAAATATTTCAGGGATAATGTACTCTTTCACTTTACTTATCTTTATATTCTTTGTCATTCATACACAAGAAAGCTGTTTCCCACCCCTCCTATATTTTATAAACATGGTAACATTCGTGTTCGCCCTTTGTAAACATGCCTATGTTCTAAATGAATCATCGGGGTGGGCCATTTCCCGTTCGCCCTCGATTTCTCATAACCAGGTTAAAGTAGAATCCAGTAATTACTTCATATTTATCATCTCTGAAAGTAAAATATAATCATTTCATCCAAAAATCCACAGATATTTACCCTCTTTTAGCTAATTTACCACGAGGGTCAGGTTGAAACGTTTGTGTTTGTCTCCTCTCAGCTGCAGGTTGCAGTAAAATCCCTGAGGAGCAGCATGTCAAGGCAAACAGAAACACTGACAGACTTCCTCCAAGAAGTCACTACGATGCAGTCCTTAGACCACCCCAACATAATCCGACTTTATGGCGTGGTGCTCACACAACCCCTCAAGATGGTAAGATGACGACTGGGCATTTCATAACTGAACCCTTTTTTAGTTGGGGTGCACACTGACGTATGTTTCCCTGCTTTTAGGTAACAGAGTTGGCTCCACTGGGCTCATTATATGACACCCTTCGGTCTCGTCAGTACGAGTACCCCTTAGTTCGCCTCTGGCTCTTTGCTGCTCAGATTGTGGCGGGTATGGAGTACCTGGAGACACGAAGATTCATCCACAGGGACCTGGCGGCCAGAAACGTGCTGCTGGCTTCCAGGGAGATGGTGAAAATCGGAGACTTCGGTCTGATGCGAGGCCTGAGTCAGGAGAAAGACCACTATGTCATGTCTGCGCACAGAAGGATCCCGTTTGCATGGTTAGAGGATGGAACACTTCAGTCTAAAAAGGAAATGAATAACTAATTTCTCACCAGTTTCCCTCCTCTTCCCCCAGGTGTGCTCCAGAATCCCTTCGTGTTGGCTCCTTCTCCCATTCCTCAGATGTTTGGATGTTTGCTGTGACTTTGTGGGAGATGTTCACCTACTGTGAGGAGCCCTGGTTCGGTCTGTCAGGCCGACAGGTACGCACTTGTCGTGCCAGTAAAAGCATGGCCTTCATGTTTGGGAAGTGTGTCCCCGCCCTTCCTTGTTTCTCTGAGTCTTAAAGGATAAGTTTGATATTTTGCAACCTAGGCCTATTTTCTAGCATGAAATACGATCATTTACTCACCCAGACAATTTTGGTGTAACCTGAACTCCTTCAGGAGATATTTAGATCCACTTGCGATGAACTCACATCGAATATTATGGGAGTGAACGGGGCCAGCTCGCGCAGCCTCTAAATAAGGCAATTTCTGCCACGAAACTCCTTCATTTCACCAATTGTTTGTTATGAATCGCTGGTCTGATCCCTCTGTGAGCTCAAAGTGTCTCAGAGTTGCTTTTTCTGGTGATCTGTCATTGTTTACAGCCATTAACTTTGAGTAAGGACTTTGATTACGTCCCTTCCAGGCTGCACCACAGTGCCTGTAATGGCTGTTGTTAATGACGGATCACCACATCCGATAAATATCTCCCGAAAGAGTTTGAGTTATCAAAACTGTCTGGATGATTAAAATAATCGTATTTCATAGAAAATAGGTTCAGGTTGAAAAAAACGTATCCTTTAACATCAGTTTTACTCCCTTTTATTCAGATTTTGTGGCGTGTTGAACGAGAGGGTGAGCGACTGGAGAAGCCACCGGACTGCCCTCAGGAACTGTACGCCGTCATGAGGAAGTGCTGGGCCTGCAACCCCGCGGAGAGACCCAGCTTCGCCCAGCTCACCGCCATGGTGGCAGAGGTCTGAACACTTAAACATGTTGTGCACAACATGTTTTTTTACTATTATTATTTGGAGTTTTTCCCTTAATTTCCTGAAATCTACCTGTTCAGGCAAAACCTTTGGAAGTCCAGGCAACAAGGGACTATACAGACGCCAGAAAACTCCCATTGGCAGCCACCGACGTCGTGACTGTCATCGATCATGGGTGAGTGAGGGACGTGAGGGTGGGTGAAAGGAGCAAAGGGAAAACGAGAGCGGATACAAAAGGCCTTTGTTCTGGCCTACTCTAAAAAGTACATTCCAGTAGTAATCTCATGGAGTCCTCGAATGCATTTTTCCTTTGTTTCTTGAACAAGTCTAGCAACTTTCCCTCTATGCTAATGGTTCTGTATTTTGATTATGGATATTATGTAAGAAATGTATACACTGTGTATTTCCAGTTTGTTTTCCCTTTAAAGTAAATTCAGTCTAGTTTTTCTACAATGCTTTTAAACAAACAGAATAGAATATTCTCCAAACATGAATCTGCAGATATCGCCAAAAAATTTGTTCATAAATCTTCAGAAATTTGATCTGGAGTTGGTTTTCTACCCATTTGTAGTTGGTATTTAGCTTTAAATTTCAGTTTTTCAGGTTGTTTGTTCAGTCTTAACCCCTGGTGACAGCATGGGTGCTCTAAACCCGTGGTTCCCAAACTGTGGGTCCTGAGATCATTTCAGAGGGTCACCAGATAACTGTGAAACATATAAAAACAATATTTATCATATTAATTAAAAATTAATTTAGAATATATAAATAATGATAATCATAGGAACAATTTTTTTCAGCAAGGGTCACATCAACATGAAGATATCCATATATGTTATCTTGGGGGTATTTGCTGAAAAAGTTTGGGAACCAGTGCTCTTAACTATAAAATGTCCACTTCACTGCAGTTGCATCTTGCGAGGCCTTACAAAAAGGTCATGAAGACTTTTTTTAAAAACTTGTTACTTTTTCTATCAGCAAAATATAGAATATTGAACCTGTCACCTTAAGAATAAAGAAAAAAACACAACCTTCCTTGTAACTTTATATATTTCAGTGATAATGGTCATGTTTAGCTCAATGCTATGTGAAGATTTAAACCTAAACTATACAGTGTCTCCATGTGTGACTGAACATGTTCCCCAAGACACAGTTGCCTGTAGGGATACGATTGTAGACTCATTGATGTTAATGGCTTCATTTCATCTTTGAAATTAATTCAAAACATTAACGTGTCTATCATTCTGCACAGCCTGGAGCTGAACGAGTGGCGGGGACAGAACCAGAGGACGCTGGTCGTCGGCTGGTTCCCTGCCAGTCTCACCATCCCTATCACCACCTCTGGCAGCACGGGGCCTAACCCTGCTGGCAGCTCTCCGCACATCTCAGCGCCGCTGAAAGGAAGTCTGCACCACACAGGCCACGGAGATATCAACCCTGAGCGATGCTGGGGGACGCCAGAGAGACTGGAAGAGTCAGTGATCCTCCTTATTTAGCCCTCACTATCTTACATGGATTACGTCTAGTATATTTGGGTTTTCTGTAACGGCACGACACAGGAGTGTTGGTAAAAAAAATATTAGACATCCTTGTGTTTACGTTTCACACATTTACTATATTTTTTTGTTTACTTTTGTTTCTGGATACTTATTTCTTTCTCTACATTGGATCCTGTTGCATGCAGTATGTTTGGCTAGTATTGTGCAGGGATAAAAATAACTTTGTGTTCAGTGGGAAGTAAAATGACTGGGCTGGAAATGACTGATTCCTCCATAAAACGGCTACACAAGGTCAAAGGTTTTCTCCTGGAACGGATTATAGTGTTTTGAGTGGTTGGCTCTTTTGAGATTTCTTTTTCTTCTTTTTTTCACTGCTTTTCTCTTTGTTGGTGAAAATAACTAAACAAATAAAAAGAGCTGTCTATTTATTGTACATATATCGTAAATACTTGAGTTTCTGCAAAATGCAGCACTTAACTTCCACCTGCTGTTTGCCCATGAATTTTATGAGCCGAGACTTCCCATCTAAACATGCTTGTGTCGATCTTTTGCAGCTGCGGCAGCTGGAGATCGGGATTCGGCAGAGAGAGGGAGGAATCCAATCTGCAGAAAATGGCAGGTAGGAACTAGAAATAAAACTAACTGCACAATCTGAACAGAATTACAAACCGTACTAGGTCAGATGTCTCTGCATTAGTTGTGGATATTTATCGACTCCAGCTCTGACCAGAAATATGACAATTTGGTGGCTATTGCATTTAATCTTAAATGTGCTGCCAAGAGAGTGAATGCAGCCATTAAATTAGATTCATGCACAAGTTTAAAAATAATAGCCATCACATGTCAGTTTTGAAACTGACTGGATGATTAGCTTCACCAGTCTGCTCAGTCTCCCTGTCCCAAAGTGGAGAAACGTCCCATGATTTTGCAAAACTGAAAAATAACTTTCCAAAACTAAAAAGACATCTTAGATATCCGATCTCATCACCTCTGCAGATTCTGCTAATTAAGTTTCGAGCGCGCCGAAGGTTTTTACACATTCTGTCAATTTAAGGGATACTGTGTAACTTTGTCCTCTGGGGCTCCTAAACCCGTTATTTCCCCCCAAATTAAACTTTTGACCCCATTATCAGCCTAATTTGAGACTTAATTGATGATTTCTGGGGTCAATGTAGTGTTTGAAACCTGTCGGCGCTCTGAGGGGGCCACCCTCTTGAGAAACGAGGCATGCAACTTGGCATGAGCGGATCCGTCTCTGATGGATCATGTGACCTTTGCTTTGCATCAATAAAACACAGCAGGCTGTGCTTTATGCTAGTTAGAAGGTGAACATGGTGTCTGAGGAGCCCAGAAAAAGAGAAACTGTTTAATTTTGCAACAGTGTGATGTGGCCTGTGGGAAGTAACAGGTTTAGCCCCTAGTGGCAAAAAGTTACACAGTATCCCTTTAAGTGAATTTTGCTGAAAAGCACTTTAAACATAAATAGTTTTGTTAAATATCGACTCCATGTGGAACCAAATCCACATCTGAAGTAATTACTCGTATCCTCACTTTTAACCAGTGTGTCTTTATTAACTTGAGGCACAACGTTGCGCTTCTTGCATTAAAAAGGCATCTTACTGTTTCCTCAGGTCTCTCTCAGAGCTTTGAGTCGGTGTTAAGTGGACAACGGCCCCGGGCTCAAACAGTAAGCGGTATCAAAGTAGATCAGCTGGGCAGACCTGTGCCTCAATTGATAGGCGCTAATAGCATGGTGATGCAGCAGGATCCTCGCCGCTTCAGTGAGGCCAGCATAGCTCCCCCTCCACGCCCACCGCCCCCCAACCTCAAACGCTTGGTCCTGAAAGCTCAGAGGAAGCCTAGCATTCATCCAACCCCGGGCACCTCATGGCCTCCGCAGACCGGACAGCCCCCGCCGACACAGACACAACCTCAGCTCCCACCTCAGCAGCCGGCTGGAGGCTCCAACTTGGTTAAAATGGCCCAGATCGCACGCTCCACCCCTCAGCTGGACGAGGACACCGGAGACAGAGATCGCATAAGGATTCGTGATAAATCTCCTCATGTGCTGAACACAAAAGATGGTCTCATTGCACAGGTATAAGAGACAATCTTTTTCCCGATAGAGATGTGTTTTTCTGTACGAAACCTTGCAGAGTTAAAGGAAATATGCGTTGTTTTTTTTTGTTCGACTCAGGTGATGGAAGCAGTTCACGGAGTCACCACTGAAGAGGTTCAGATCGCCCTGCAGCGCAACGACTGGAACCCAGTCCGGGCCGAGCAACAACTCAAGGTCAGATCATGAAGTGATGATCATCACTTTAACAAGGCAGGAAGGAAAAGTAGGATTAGTAAAAAAGGCAAAAGCTTAAAGTGAAATCAGCTTGAATTAAATATTAAACGTAACAAATATAAGGATGCTAAAATAAAAAAGTCCATCAAGTTCAGCTTTGTTAAGCGGCGTCACATCCAGAACCCGTGTTTTAATCTAGTTTAAAAGCAGTTATTCTCTTACTTAAAAGTGCTCCTACTTCAATTATTTTTGATTAAATCACTGATGGTAAAACTGACGGGAAGCTTTTAATCATGAGGAATAAATCTAGCTAAGGAACGAGCTGATGAGTCACATTAGTTCATAACTTGGAGACGCTACAGGCTTTGATAAAACAGCAGTATTTGATGAACAGTGAGATTGTGTGTTGGCCACATGTATACTGTACCTGATGATCTCTTGGAAACGTTACAGCTGGTATATTAAGTTGCACTAATAAGCTTGCCCAGCTGACTCCTCTTTTTTTCTGGTGTATGAAGTTACGGCAGAATTATGTTGAATAATGTCTCCCCAAATCAGGTGTTTAAATTAGGGATGCATCGATCTATCGGCCCTGATTTCCTTAATTTTGTGGGATCGGTGATCGGCCGATCAATACATGTGAAACTGATCTTATCCACTGATCATAACTACCTCGCAAAAAAACACAAAATATAGTTAACTTTGTTTGGTAAGAGGTTTGAAACGGGTCTGAAATTCAACCTGTTGAGCAATGCTCAAAGCTTTTTTTTCTTTTTTTAGAAAACTAGCTTGTGCAGTTAAAAAGTTTGCATTGTAGTATGGGTATTATTTGTTTTTTAATAAAACACTGAATATGTCAGATGTCAGAAGTCAATTCTAAAGAAAAATCGGTATCGGAAGGTCAGATTTTTTAGATCAGTGATCGGCCAGAAAACTGCAATCAGTGCACCTCTTGTTTAAATCACTCAAACTGAGCTGTCCACTCTGTATCTGGGAACTATAATATGATTTTCTTAGATATAGGTCCACCTTATGAAGTACAAAAAACAAAGTTTAATTTTAAAAAAAGAAAAAAAAGCCTGGCCAGTAAGATTTTGATAATTAATGATGTGTGTGTCCTGCACATGGGTTGACCACTGAGGACTGTTTCATGCAGATAATTCATAATTATCTGGGTGTAGCTGTGAGTAAATTAGTAATGTTGCCCTCCTGGCCCTGCATGATAAGCAGGAAGCAAATGACCAATAGCTTCTCCTACTTTACGTTTCGTCTTTTGTTTTGCTCCTGTTCAAATGTTTTTTTTCTTAAACATGTAAACTACCATGTGCCTGTAGTACTGTGATGTCTGCTTCTGAGCTTTGTCCTGCTGTATGTTTTTCCCTCTTCAGCTGGAGCAGCTGTATTCACTCAGCCTCTGCTCTAGAGAAGACTGCGTGAAGATCCTCACCAAATTCCAGTGGAGCCTGCAGCTGTCCAGCCGCTTCTTGATCCGGTGGCATCGGGAAGAGAGGCCCGTGCCCAACGACAGGGAGCGGACTTAGATCAGCACAGAACGACGAGTCTGAAGAGAGTTTTAGCTGACGTTGACTAGACGATTGACTTTTCACAGCAATGTTCTACTCATCAAAGAACATTGCCCCCCCCATAAAATGAAGGAATTTCACACAAAAACAAATGTATATCTTAAAATAACCTACAGGAACTTAGTGAAAAGACTATTGGTCTTCCAACCAATGTTTTTATGTATTACTTTTTTTTAAAATAAATTTGCATTTATATTGTACTAGTGTTCAGTAAACTGTCTTATGAAAGCTGTTTTTCATTGTAGAAATGTACTACAGTAACTCTTTTACATTGAATTATTGTTCAGTGCACTTTTTTATTTGTTGGATTTTAAAATTCTTGTAACTGTATAGTAGATGACCATGTGCCAGGTTTAATAAACCGTACCCCGCTTCCTTCCTTCCTCGCTAAACCAGTCTTCAGCTTGTTTCAGCCGCCAGGTTTTGACCAGTAAAAAGAATTTATACTTTGCACATAGGAATTTATTTGCATTTAAAACACTTTTCTCTTTATTATTATCCCATCATACAATATAAGTATTAACTAAAATGCTGTTTTAATTTGTTGGAAGAGATTTTAAACAATTATTTTACCGTGTTAACCCCGGCTGTTTCTCGTATATGCCAACACCACGAGGGGTGTTCATTAGTGTATAAACACTCAGGAGAGAAACTCACTCATCTGTTTTGGAAGATTACATCTCTTTACTAATTGTGATCTCTTAATTGTTCTTCCCAAAAACTATGTGGTCCTTAAATTTCTCAGCCATGTTGTTTTTGTATTAGTTTGATAGAAATTCATACACAATCTAACAGAAGTATAAACAGCCATGTTATTAACCTTCCAGGTTATATTGTGATAACAAGGAACAAAGCACACAAGTGTTCGTCTCTGATTAGTAAGGACCACGTGATGACTTTTATAACCAAAGTGCCTTGAATAAAAATGCGGACATGTTTCTACATGTTGTGTATGCCTTTCTCAAGTTCTCCCAGGGGGTGGCGCAGTAACCCAGCCAGCATCTCAGCATTGTGCCGGAGCTATTTTCATGTCTTCCTGACTCTTAATGGACGTGAAAAATAATCTTTTTGTAAATTAACAGTTTTATAAAAGCACATATGAAGTCGTTGATACTGACACAGAAGAAATACATCCTGGCTTTGGACGAGTTTTACACCACAGAACGAGAGCCTGGACTTTCCCCCCTAAGCATAGAAGTGAAACCAGATGTTGCATGTTTAGACAGAGATCTGGGGCCACTCCCCTGATTTTCCTGTATGGTCAGTAGAGCGAAACACAAAACAATGACACAAGCAGTGGTCTTTAGTATTTGCTTTACTTCTAAAATACATTGTAGGAAAGGAAAAATATAAATCACGAAGATGAGAAATGGTAGAAAAGAGTGGGTAAAAACACGTAAAAAGAGGCACAATCACTTACAGCTGATCATGTTACTCATACCACTAAGCAAGCACATGCTGCAGACCAACAACACACAGAGTGACAAACTAGTTGGATTGAAGATTTGGACACATTTTGGCTTTTCTTCCATACGGGCAATACAACTGGTCATCGGATATATCCAAAGGCAAAAGGAGTGTATTTAATTACCCACAGATGCGAGCACTAGTGGCATCCACGCCCCACATAAGGACGAAAACAACAAAGAACAAGAACATTAGGCTCAAAGTTCACATTCATGCCTGTCTGACTAACATTAACGTTTCTTCAGCCTACCGAGGTTTTCCTGCGACACCAATATCAACCTCTGCTTTTTGTTTCTTTTTTCCCTCTCTTATCGGTTCCAGACTGCCTTCCCCTGCTCTCCCATCTTCAACACGCTCCATCTGGAGAAAAGATGGGCAAGTCTGAGCAGAGATGTTGGGGTCCATGGCCACCACTTAACTGCCAAAGGAGCCTTTATTCCCACAGCCTTGTAGCCGTTTTGTGATGCAGACCAATGGCTAAAGACACCTGTGGTTTCGATTTAAGGCATGGAAGAGACGGAAAAAGAGCACTTTGGTGAATACTTTCAGTACGCACCACCTGTTGGGTTCATTACCTGTTTTTTCTTGCATTGACACTTTCTTATGAAGCTACATCATGCAGACGTTTTGCATAAAGATTTGATAAATCACAAAACTAAAGTCTACAACCATGTCTTTTGACCGCACAGGTAGGTTAGTATAATGGATGGAATAAGGATGCTAAATGCGTTAATATTTAGTAAGTATTCATGTTTATCATGTCATCCATGTTAGTTGGTTGTTTACATGCTTAACATTTGCATTAGTAGAGCTTCTGCGAGTTTTTTTGTTTGTTTGGCAGGAATCTAAATTGTCTAACCTTAAGCATTAAGAAGTGATCAAAGTCTGTCGGGACTGAAAATGTCCATGCTGATTTTGGAGACGGTATCAAAGGATGGACGAACTGAAAGTGCCATCAGGTAGCTGCTGTCGTTCCCACAATAAATGCATTCAGCTTTACATCCGAAACAGTGATACATTTGCTTCTATCTACTGTGATTTCTTCATAAAACATGAGTAGATCATAGATATTACAGAAAAACTGCATACATTTGAAGTATCAATCTTGGAAAAAAACAAAATATTCATTATTTTTGAGCAATTCGACATCCACAGTGAGTCAGAAATTCTTTGGCAGGGTTCTGGTTGGTCCTGGTGTGTCCTTCACATGAAAGCAGATCAAACATTTACCAACGGTGCGGAGTGTAAGAAGCACTGGAAATTTGCCCTCCAGTTATCAGTCACTAAACTTGGACAGATGTCCAAATATATTTATATATAAACATATCTACACAAGAACTTATGAGATCACTCTGCTTCATATGCATCTGTAAATGGATTGTGGGACTGGCACCAGAATGTAAAAACAAAGTAGATATAAAGTAAACAGGAGAGGATCCTTGCACACCAATTCCTCCCTCCTTTTTTCCTAAGTTACGAAAACACAGAGCTGCGCTGGTTGGCGTCTCCCACTTTCTCGAAGAACATGAAGTCCTGCAGAGCAACACAAAGAAAGAGAAATAATGAACGCTCAGCCAGATCCTAGGTGATTTTAAAAAAAAAGGAAAGAAAAGAAGCTGGTCGCTCGGATGAGGATCTTACAATGAGGAAGCAGGCGCCCATGAGCACAGCCTTCATCTTCACGTCCAGGTCCATCGGGAACTGGATGCCAAAGTTGTCCGTGTCGGTGAAGACTTCTTTCAAAAGGCCGCTCCACTGCTTGCTGATGCGACCGATGGCGTTGTCGCCGTCTTTCCCCTTCAGCTGAAAATCAAAACAGGGTTGATTATTCATGAAAACTTCAGCTGTTAATAATAATTCTACTGTAAGGAAATGTGCCTAGGAGTTACGTTTAGGAGACAGGTAGCAGGGAAGGAGGAAGCGGCAGAGAAACGAGGTAACAAAATTCAGCTAGTCTTACTGCTGAGCAGCCCGCAGAGACTTCCTTCCTGCCTGCCTTACTACTAAACCAATTTATAGCATCTCAGACAGGAATAGCATCTCTTTTACACTCTCAGTCCTGTGAAGACTTAAGATTTAATGTGAGAAATATGTCTGCTTGTCCAAATATTTCTTTCAGTCATTTAAAATGCTTCAGATTTACCTCAAAGTTGACGTCCCCACAGCAGTTGCAGGCAAAGCACGGCCCCTCCAGTTTCAAGACGGTCTCCTTGTTTGGCCCCTGGATGGAAAACTTTGGCAGGAAAGGGTGCCAGTCCTGCTTGACGTAGCCTACGGTGGTGCCCGGCGGTGCCTGGACCTCCATCTGTGGGGCCACATGCTTCAGTTAGACATGCATGCCGATGCCATCCAAAATAAGATGCCTTATTACTGACGGCTAATAATAAAACATCACGAGGTCACACGGGAATCGCTAATTGAAGCTCTGACTGCTCTATTGTGTGAGTGTATAACAAAAGTAACACATCTCACATGAAGCCTGTCTGAGCAGCGGACAGAGAAGGGCAGTATGTGAGCGGGCCGGCTGGGCTCCGGGCCAGTGGGAACGCAATGTGGACAGAAATGCTAACGATGTGATTAAACTGGAAAAGAGAGACGGAGGCCTTGGTGGAGGGATGGCAGAGGATCAGGGAGTCAAGGAAATAGATAAGGATGGACAAAGAGCCATTCATGCTCTCTGCAAACGGCTGCCTGAGCAGCCTGGTGTGCTGACACGGCAGCAAAGATGCAAAGTAAGAATCTCTGCAAGCTGTGAGGCTGCAGCTATTTGCGCCAAGAGAAGCTAAAAGGATGTGAAACCAAATAATTATTATATCAATTGACTTTTTGTTTTAACTAGATATGCAAACATTGTCATGTTTATCTGCTCAGGTTTTGAAAAGACAACACATCAGTAGATCAACCAATTTTAACCGAAGTATTATAAATAAATCACACATCCATATTCAAAACGACTATTTTCAGTCCTGTCAGCATCACAGACGGACTTTGTCTCCTATTTGTTCCCATTGAGAAAAAACAGAAATCTCACTCTCAGGTTATCACAAAACCAAGATAAACGACACATATAAGCGACTCTTTGATGTAAGCAGCTCAAGGCAATTATTTTGTTCAGTTTTCAATCCAATATTTAATTCAACTGGCCTTTAAAAACTTTAAATCTAGAGCTTAAAATAAGAATCTTACCATTTAAGTTTTTAGTTCTGTGGTTCTGTTTGTAACATAAAAACCATGTTTATTTATCCAAATCAACTAGGGAGCAGTTGTTAGAAAGTGTTTGTTCTTTTCTCCCCTTTTAAACGAGAAAATACAAGCCAGTCATGATAGAAGTAATGCTGCAGCGACCTTTATAAGCCACCACTATTTACTGTTGTTAGCCCTGTAAAAGAACTGCTGAGGCCTTTATAAGACACTGAAATAAAAACCTGCTGACTGTGATTGTGTGAATCTTCCACTGGAGTTAGTATTTACAGAATAATATAAGCAGATGCTGTTGAAACAAACTACACTGTTTTTAATTTTCTTTTACGTTATATACTCATACATACATGTTTTGCCTGGTTTCTCTGCCACTGGCAAAATCTAAGAGGGGCTTTAAAAAAGTTTTATCACCTCCACTCTTTATGGTTTAGCCCAAAATACATTACTGATGTTACCTCATCCTCCCGCAACTAGGTCAAAAGTTTATCATTGCAAATGTTTTTCCCAGCCCTGATTCAAGCTTCAAAACACAAACTGTTCACACATTGTTCTCCAGCTTCCTAGGTGGATTTTGTCCCGCTCCCTGGTAAATATAAACCATCTATCCGTCTCTTATTCTCTCTAATTCCAAAGCAGCAAAAAAAAAAAACCACACAGATTAAGTCCTACAGAGAATCTAGGAGTTAGTGAGCCTAACATGGGTATTTTCCTTCAGTGATAGGAAGTCACATGGTCATGTTCTTTCCATACATGCGTAAGGAAAGAACATGAAATTTCAATTAATCAAACAAAATCCATAATAATATTTTTTTCCATTTGCTTTTAGTTCACTCTAGATCTATTTTAACAGCCCATCGTTTTATATTGAGTGGCAGCAGATTTTTCCATATTTCCATAATAGGCCAGAACAAAATCACCTGTATAGATAACGAATAGATTAGAACCTCTGAGTACTGCAGAGAATGAGACGCTAGTTATTTAACACTAACCAGGGTGCAGCGAATAGCCTTTCGCTCCTTGAACAAGCACTTCTGGGTCGTGGAAAAGATGTTATTATTATAAGTTATTTATCAAGCAAACAAAACTGCTAAAAAGATAAAATAAAATTGTGAGGAAAAGCAGACAGAAAAATATCTTGATCTTGAATAATTGTGACACTAATTAAGTCAAATTAAAGAAAATAAACAATTCACGATAATAATATCTAAAAGTGATGGAAGGATCATGTTCACACATTGGAGCAGAGGGACAGTTGTTTGCCTAAAGAAAACCACTTATCAGGAAGGCTTTTTTAAAATAGCCACCATTTATTTGCCTTCATTATACTTTCTATTTTTGTCTTACTGTGCCTTAAGCCAAGAGCTGCTGAAGAAAATTCATTATGCTAGCATAACAGTAATAAATGATTCTTGATAAAGGTTGGCCTCTTTAGTTATGGAAAAAGGATCATTTGGCTCGATTAGTCCAGATACGTGCGTCAAGATAAGAACATGAAATGTTGTACCCATTATGTCCAAAACCCATGATAAAACCTGACGGGCCAGTGTTATGATCAGACGCTGCTACAGTTGGGCAGGTGAAGCACGTTTATGCACGATCTTGTGTCAAAAAAAGAGCTTTATAAATGGCTTGTGTCAATAAATGCGTCTCCTCTTAATCATTTCCAAATAACCACCTTCCCAGAAAAAATTAATGGCTGCTGTAAAGCTTAGTGATGACAATTTATTTCCCCTCTCAATCGATTCCAAATGACAAGTGTTAAAAATGATCTAAAGTAATGACAGAATATGACACATTCACAGCTGAAGGCAGTTTCCCTTGTCTACAAGGGAGCTGTCAAAGTGATTTGTCAAGGTCTAGGTGAGGGAAATCAATACAGTATGAGGCTACTTAGAATTTCTAATGAAACTTCCATGGCACATCACCTCTTGCAGGCAGCAGGGACAACAGCAGGAGACGCAGCGGAACGGCCGGATGAGACGGATGACCTCCCGGTCCATGTTGTCCTTGATTTTCATGTCGAAGCTGCGCAGAGAGCCGCAGCAGTTCCTGGTGCAGCAGTCGTTCTTCTCTTTGGCCTTGTAGATTTTTTGGCCCATGCTGTTCTTTATCTCATACTGGTTGTTTGTCTCAAAACCAATGAAGGCTGGGTGGGGTTGCAAAGAGGACAGTGGAAAAGTTGACTGACAAAAGCCAACAAAGAATTCTCTGTTCATGCGTCAGATAGCCGCGATGCAACAATCATGACCACGTCACACGCCTTACCTTCAAGGAGTTCAACTTTTTGATGGATCAGGATCTGGTCGATCTGAAACCACACAGAGGGAAAAACTTTTAGTTAACTTTGTGCTGGTTGTTTTTAACACAGAGAAACACATCACAGCTCTACATTAAGTACAATAAGTAAAATAATAAGTAAGAATAAAGATAAATCACAAACGGAAGAAAATTAAATTACTTGAATCTATGTCTACTTAAAGGAATACTCCGCCCTCCGAATGATGTGCCTTCATTTTGTACTCACCGTCATGCTGATTAACACTCTGGAACACTTTCTTGATGTTCATCATGTAGCCGGAGATATCGGAG
>JAVQJG010207953.1:0-17013 GCA_036024015.1 Craterocephalus amniculus
TCTTAAAAAGTTTCTAATTATGATGTGAATTACAGGATTATTTAATTTTCAATCAGGATTTAATCAATTAATCTATTAATCCTCTTAAGGAAATTGCTCGATCGAGTATTGAACCCGTATTTCCTCACAAGCCCACATGAAAGCGTACTTGATGCCAGAAGTCCTTGATACATATGCGAGAACACAAGAGAAGCTGTCCTCAGAGCATAGACATAATCATTTCATGTAATAAATAAAATTAAATTCATAATAATATTTATTATTATTATTATAAGTATTATTATTATTATTATTATAATTACTATTATTATCTTTATTTGCATTGCTCCATCTGTGAATGTGTTGTTCCTGCTGTTAATAATAATTTTTTTAAACTTTTATTATGGAATATGATTTGTATTTTCGTAGCATTTTCGTAGAAAGGAAGCTATTGATTCAGAGGGAAATTCAGCTTCTCAGAAAAATTGCTGCTTATCAATAAATCGATCATCAATCGATAAGATGAAAAAACTATCAAACTTGATAATTTGCATCCTTAGCAGGTAATGTTAGAAACAGGCATGGAAATGTTTCTTCATTCATTCTTAGCTTCCTAAATCATTAAAGTTAGGCTGTTTTAGCATTGATAAGATTCATATACAGGCTGCATGTGCAGTGAGTTACATAATCAGAGTAAATGGATGAACAGGACTCTAAAACACCACGTCTGGAGCTCCTACACCGGCTCACCCACCTGATCGTGGAAGTAGGGCGAGGAAGCAGCCAGGACGCAGCGGTGGGCCTTGAACACTTGTCCCTGGACGTGGATGGACAAGTCGCACAGCCTGCCCTCCTCCCTCTGCTGGTTCAGGCTGTCCAGCACCGAGCTCTGAGCGCTGGGGAAGCTCACCTGCACCACCGACCCACCTGAGCTGCTGCTGCTGCTGCTGCTTCCCACCTCCATGGGCAGCCGCTGGATCTGAGCGACAGAAAACGGTTTTAACCAAAGCAAAGAACACATTAAGTCTTATTGAAGGACACACTGATATCTAAAGAAGGGAAAGATGGAGATTAAGCCAGAAACCTTCCAATAACCACTTAAAGTATGTTTAAAGATAAGAAAGCATCAACATCTCGCTTTACTGCATAGAGGCTCAAATAAGACGTGTTTATGAGATTGTATTCAGTTTTTTAATAACAATGATTTCTCATAAGTTAGCTAGTTATTTTAGATTTAAGGGGTAGAATTTAGGGATGCAACAATAATTTTTTCCAGATCAATAAGATATTTGAAGTTGAGTACTTGACGATACCAGGTACTGATACCAATACTTCTGCCTCACTAAAAAAATGCAATGATTTGGAAGACAGGTTTTATTTTCTTCTGTTTTTTAAAGAATTGGTGGTGAAATAAATAAACCATAAAAATGACAACATAACTAAAATTTCAAGTGGAAATAATAAATAAATAAATAAATAAAGTAATAAATTGACTTTAACGAATACAAGTACTTTAAAGTGGTATCAGTTTTGATGCAACCCTAGTAGTAGTTGTTTAAAATCTAAGTGTCATGATCGTTGCATGGTGCTTTTTTCTTACTTTTGTCCTTTTAAAACTAAGAAACCAATACATTTCTGGTAAGACAGTCTGACTATCATAATCTACCATAAACGGCAGGAAAATGAGCAAAGAACCACAGAGTCCTGGAGCACATCTCTATAAGATCAGACTATTTCGAGCAGCTTTATGGCCCTCTGACAGCTACCTGCTCATACATATTCCAGCCATTTAACATTGTCTTCACACCAGTGATGTAATCAGATTACATTTTAATTCCTTTTGATCATTTAACTTTAGATCAACAGTCACTTTACACATTTCCTACGTCTGTAAACTCATGTAACAGCATGCACGGGACGTGACAACGCCGCAGCTGGAGACGCTTCAGGTAAACAAGCAGAGCTGCTGGGGAGGAATGTGACAGAGAAGCAGCTGTTCCAGTGAAACCAGCAGATGTGACGTTAGCTAGCCTGCTAGATAGCCCAGACAGCGGCCGTTACCCACGTCCGGCTCACCGGTTCAGATGACACTGCAGCCGTTCACGGTCCGGTCTGTGCGCGAGCTGGAGGCAGTGAGTCCCGCCGGTTTACCGTGGAGATGGACTCTGAGGAGCATTTTGAAGGAAGGCTTCTCCATCGGATCTCTGCGGCGGCGGCAGACAGCGACGCGTCGCCTTTAACGCGATTCCAGACAGACGAGCCAGACTTTGGCCGACAGAAAATAAATCATTAAATATATAAATATTTAGGATGATCACGGTGATGAAAACTTCAAGGTTCGTTCAAATTAACATGGGAATTATATTGACATTATGCATGGTGTTTTGGTTAATCTATTAGTTTTGTTTATTTAAAAAAAAATTATTTTGGAAGGTTTTCGGACAAATACAGATTCAGATATTTATGATCACCATACGTTTTATCATGTTTTTTTAAAACGTATGGTGATCAATAAAATGTAGGTTTTCTTTTTATTTACTTTATTTTAGGTTTTTTTTCAGACAAATACATTTTTAGATATTTTTTTCAAAATTAAAAATCTTAAATTTAAATAAACTATATTATTCTACATAATGAAATACAGAACTATTGTTTGTAATTTTTTTGTACTTTCCAGACTGATATGCATTTAACACTTTTGAAAAATCTGTCATTGTAATACACATGGTAATCAACACTATTGGTTTTTTTTTCCATTTATTTATTGGCTTTTTTTAAAAAATGAAGTTATTTTTTCAAAGTTTTGACAAAAATCTATCAAAATACCGTGAATTAAGGCCATAATGACCATCTTATCTTGCTTTTAATCGATTATTTTATTAGAGTTTCATGTTGTTAAAAACTTTTTAACAGTGTTGCTGCCTTTCTGTTCTTTTCAATACTTTCTTTACACCAACTGAGGACAATCTATAAGGATGATAGTGCTGCAATATATTGGGACGCTACAAATATAAAACTAAACACTATTGATAAGAAAATCTGTGTACATGTTCTACAAGTATGAGGGTTTATTCCCCTTTTAAAAGGTGGTATGTCTTAAAAAGGTGGTTTACACCGATGAAAAACATCCAGATCTTCTTTGTGATCACCAAACCCCTTATTCTGCCCTCCCTAGTGGCAGACATTTATATGTAAAAAAGGTATTGGCAAAAATAAAAATAAAAATATTGCCAACAAGTTTTGCTGCATTTACCTAATTTTTCTAAACATCTTTTCAGGTCACCAGTTGACAGAAAGCAGAGTCATACCCCATCTACTGAATATTTTTTTATTTAAAATAAGACAGAGGAATGGAAACAAACAAAAAAGCCCACAGTATTGGTAATAAGGCTACATTTATTTGCAGTAATCCTGCAGATTATACATATGATGACATGAAAATATGAAGATAAACTGATTAAGTATGTTTGTGTGATCAAAATGACATGAATGAATAAGATAAAATGTCTGAATCACCTCAGTCGATCACCTGAGAGGTTTTAAAAAACAAGTTAAAATCCACAAAGAAATATATACATACTGACATGCCTGATTTACCTTATGAGATAATTAAAAGCCTGTATTAGAATTTCCTAATGAAGGCCCTGAGAAAAAAAACATGTTTTTGGTCTCGCTGATGACAATGTACCAATTTACAGAACGTACGTGGGGAACTGTTACAAACTGAGCATTTCATGGTGTTACAGAGAAAGAAAAGAAAAGGGGAAAAACAAAACTGTTTTATCTAAACCTCTCAGCTACTTTTTGTTGGAGGTTGCCGTCCCAATCACACAATCGTTCACCTAGGAAGAGAGAAAAGGGTTTAGTTTACAACCAGATCCTTTTAACACCAACATATCAGAAAGAAATACAATCAATTATCACAGTTTCTTCAATAATAAAGTTGTAAATAAACCAAACTTATTACTTATTACTTGAAGTCTGATTCATGTGTTTAACGTTATGTAATCTCATGTGATCCGGGACCTGAGGTCTCACAGACGTTACTGACCTTGCTGGCAAACCTCAGTGAGTTCAGGGTTTCTCCAAAGCTGTCTGGCTCTGGAGAAATGTTCACAAACATCAATCTGGAAACAGAAAACACATCACATCAGAAATTCCTCCCATCACCAACTGAGATGCAACCAAACTGCCTTATAAAAACCAAGTCGAATAAACAAATGAGCAATCTTTGAGCTGTTAGGAACCACGTTGCATAACCATTGCCATATTAAACTTTAAATGTATCTTCACTAATCGATTAAGCTCATTGGAAGAATACCGTCTGTTTGTGTTTTAATGATAAGAAGGTTGTCACGCTGATTAAACAATGCTCAAAGATTTTTGTGCTTCCTGCTTTAATGATTGGAACGATCGCCCTCGTAGGAAAACACCAGTGTTGTAAAACCATTTGTTGTTCCTGTGACCCCCAGATAACACCAGAGTTATAAACCAATGAGAATGCAGCATTACTTTTAAAGCTTTGAATGTAACATTTCTGTGTGCTCTTTGCAAATTAAATCTTAAAACTTCTTTTTTTTAATGTCAGGAAATACGTTAAGAACCAATGACTAAAACAGTCCATTTTAAATATAATTTCCTGACCTGAGCTTAAAAATGGCAACTCTGAATAACTTCAGCTGAACAAACCGCTGATGTATTTCTGAAGAAGCAAGACTCACGTTTTGCTGTTTCCTCCCAGGCAGCCCTGCAGAAGGTAGGTAAGTTTGGAGTTCCTGTATGGAACATGGCTTTCCTGGAAGACAGAATCAGTTTTATGTTACAACCTGAAGGAAACGGTCAGAGAGCTGAAGCTGAAAGCACAATGTCTAGTCTTAAAGTTGTTTATAAAAACGGTCCTGTGATTCTCTGTAAGCTGAAGTGGGTCTGTAGTTGTGAGTTTGGTTCTCTGGCTGACGCACCTTGTTGGCGAGTGCGGTGATGACGATGCCCAGGTTAGACAGCGAGCTGTTGATGGCCGTCATCTCCTTGAAGCGCTCACCCTGAGACTGACTCTTCACCATCCGCTCACTGCCAGCCAGGTCCACCATGCAGAGGGCCGCTGCAGGAGGACACGTCACACGCATGAACAAACGGCCGAAAGATAGGATGCTGAGGTAAAAGGCTGATTATTAATTATAATCCAAAAACAATGGCAAATTTATCAGTAATACTTAGGTAACCAGCAGGATTAAACTCACACTTGCATCTGATGTCCCTGCCAGCGTTCACTCCCTCGATATGCAGCTGGAAGACCGAATGGGACCGAGATGAGCGGTCGTTCTGGGCCGTCTGAGCCGTGGAGCGATTCTGTTTGGCCAAAGCAATCAGACCAAGGACCTGAAAGAAGGAACATTTATTAAATAGAGTTTAATACCCACAAAACTGACACAAAAAATAAAGCATTACATAATGTGAAAACAGTCACAAAGAATCAATCAGAAGTTTAAAAGATGATTTCTAAAACAAGCTCAGGGATGAGTTGATTTGAAGAATCAAAGTATGAGTGCAGAAGTTTTCCTCTTCAATTTTTATTTTTTAAATTTGATCCAAGCTAGTCTCATTGACTTAGAAGATATGTTGCTCAAACACTGCAGATCTTCTAGTGAAATTCATAAAGTTATCATCTGTGCAGGAAAGTTGATTCTGTAGTCTTGGAGTTGAACAAAATCAAAAATACTTTATTAATATAACCCCAAAATAAAGTAAAATAGAACAAAGTAAAGCTATTTTCAAACGGTAGAGCAGAGGAAGCTTATTCAGGGTGTACTGAAGATTTGACACCTGAGGGACTCCGTACACCACATCGTCTTTTAGATTTACATTAATAGATTGACAGATAAGCTTAAAACCAAATGAATGCTAAAATCCACAGGTTTCTGTACCTGATCCTCGGTGTAGACCTTCTCGTAGGTGAGGTTGGTGATGGTCACTTCGTTGGCGGCCGTCTTCCGGATCTCATGTTCGGGTCTCTTGCTGGCCTTGCCGGTGTACAGGAGGTCTCGCAGGGTCTCGTTGTAAATTTCAACAAAGCTTGCAATAAAAGTGAACTGAGATAAAAGAAGAAATGGTTCCAGCAAACAACCATTAATAAAACATACATATAAAATATCACTGTCACTCATTCAAATCTGGTGTTTTTAGGAAAATGCACTAAGTAAACAAACACCGTGGGTTTTCTTTTGCTGTCTAATCTTCCAATGGATGACAATGAGGGAGGAGGTTAAAGAATATTCCCATTTTACCTACACATTGAAGTTTCCATCAGCGAACAGAACTAACCTCCCAGCCTTGTGATGCCAGCTTTTCGCTTGCTCTGAAGATCTGCTGCACAGCTCTGGGAATGACGCCTCTGACGTCATCATATTCGTCTCCCTCCATCGTGTAGGTCTTCCCGCTTCCTGTCTGACCGTAGGCGAAGCAGCAGACGTTGTATCCGTCCAGAGCTGACTGCACCAGCAGAGAGATCTCTTCAAAAATCTGAAATAAAAAAAGGATTAAGGTCATCGTCTGTGAGACAAACACTAAACACAGCATCATTTCTACTAGGTTGACATTTAAATGTGTGATTTTTACCTCCTGCTGTGAAGCCTGGGGCCCAAATACTCGGTCAAAGCTGAAATTATAATTCTTCTGAGTGTCTGAGGCTTTGCCAGTGTGAGACTGAAGCAGAAAAATGGAGATGTCAGACTTGGTGAACTGTTACAGAGTCTTATTCCGTATCTCTGATGATGGGAGGATTTAGTGGTAACTCATTTAAGATGCAGAAAAAAATGATTTCCTATTGCAAAAAGATGTTTCTGAGGAAGCCGACATGATTCTCACCTCCTCTGATTTGGCTAAAATGATAGCCTTATCATCACCGGGTGTCAGCTGGATGTGTTTACTGAGGCCTCCATCCACAAGTGGGCGCACTCTGCAAAAAACCCTGATATTACCCTGCAGGAGAAAACAGTATATCAAGTTTTAGTACTTATGGAACCTCAGAAAAAAAATTTACAAGTGCAAAGTAAAAAAAATAAAATAAAGAAAAGACAGAACAAAGTTTTAGTTTCTAGATAAAACAGAAAACAAGCCAGGGAACGGCAACCTATGCGCTGCTGTTCAGCCTCTGCGGCAGCCGGTAACGAACCTTGAGCTCCTGGATGGTGTTGTGCAGACGCCTACGCTCCATCTCTCCTGCATAGAGCTCGTCCCTCTGCTGGGCCACTGTGTCTTTGAGGGAGTGCACCTCTTCGTCTCTGTCTCTGAGCGTGGCCTGCAGACGGGCCATCGTTGACTCCTGGACTGACATCTTCATCTACAGCAAAAAATAAATATATAAAAAAGATCTTACAATTACCTGCATTTTAAATTGGATTGGACCTGAGCTACAGGTATTTCCTGCTGTTGAAAGAATTTACTGAGGTCATCAATTTGAGTTTGGCATTTCAGACCACTCAGGTCTACCAACACATGAGTGATTATCCTAAAACTAAGCAGCACCAGCAGCGAATGGTTTACCTTCACAGTCTGCAGCTCCGTCTCTTGGCTGTCTCTCAGTGTCTCCATGACTTTGTATTTCCCCTCTAAATTGGAGAGCTCCCTCTGAAGAACGCTCTTCTCACATGAAACTTTGTCCAGTTCCTCACGAACTCCTGACAGTGCCTGCAGCTCTGTCTCATACTCGCTAAGGATCAGTGGAAAGCACAAAGAATAAGCTAAAGGAAAATGACTAAAAATGACACTGTATGTCATTTCAACCCTTTTCAGAATGAGATGTCCCTCATACCCGATCCGGCTCCTCTGTCTCATAACTTCTTTCTCCAGTTCAGTCACTTTGGACCGAGTCTGGGCCACGGACCCTTTCAGCGCCTCGTTCTCCTCGTTGACAGACTTGACCTTCGTCTGGTAGTTGCGGATCTTACCCTCCATGTCGCTGACCTTGCCCTTTAGGTCCCACGCTTGCCGTTTGGGGGCCCCAGTCCCACCTGCACACAAGAACACCACTGTCGTCTTTCTCATGTGTCACAGCTGATCAGTCAGTCCTCTCTGGGACAGACTATACAGATTCCACAACTCCTAATTAAGATTGTGGACAAATGCACTTGTTTAAAAATCTGGCACTACTTTGTTGTCATGAAGTTACACACTCTGGATTTGTTTCCTGAGCCAGACTTTATCAGGCAGGTCAGATTAAAAGTGTACCAACTCTGTGAACTGATGCTTCAGGACTAATTTTGATCAGTGATCTGTCAGTGGATTAATTCTGCTCAGAGCCATGGTTAGAGTCAAGGATCCCCACCAACATACATCTTATTTTCTACCTTTTGACTCCAAGTTTTACCAAAGGAAGTGGGGATAGAGGACTAAACCACCAGCAGAATGTGAGCTACTAAGTTTAACAATGTTTGCATATAAGTCGACAGCTGTATGTTTTCAAAAATGTTTGATATCTACAGTTTTTTTCTGATTTCTTAACTGAATTTGATAAGATCTGCAATCTTTAAAAGACTTGTCATACAGGCTGACAACACTAATTCTCAACTGCTTTACAATTAAAATGAAAAGAACTTCTTTCCTTGAAAGACTATAAATCCAGAATGAGAGCACTTGAGACGGCCTCCTTAACCTGTAACTGTTTTACATAATTTATACATTATTTTTTATTGTTGATTTAACTGTAACTTTGTGTCGCCTCTTGGCTAGGACTTCCTTGAAAAATAGGTTTTTAATCTCAATGGGATTTTCCCGGTTAAATAAAATTAATTAATTGATTAAAAAATACCGAACAAGCAGACAGAAATGGCCTCTCACCTGTTTTTGTGCTGGCTGGTTGTTTGACATTGCTTATTTTTGGAGCTGTAGAAGCTGCGGCCTGTTTCAGGTTACCTGATAGAAGAACAGCCATCAGACATGTTCATAAAACATCAACATCTAGTATGACAAAATATCTCTACTGTTCAACCTATTACATATCACCTGACAGGCTGCTTCTTACCTCTAGACGGACCAAAAGCCACAGTTGCAGCTCCTGCACCTCTGACAGGCTTAGCTGCATGACAGAAAACATAATCAGAGAAAAGCATTCAAAAATGGATGTACAAAAAGGCACGAAAAAAAACCCTTTGTTTGTGACCTTTGTTACAAACACTCAGAAATAAGATCGTAACTCACAAATCGGTGCCCTGGCTGCTGCAGCAGCAGGTCGTCGCCCACCAATGACAGTAGCCGCTGCATACGGTTTATTCAGATCTTGGTCCTTGCGAATTCTCTTCTGCAAATACAAAATACCATCAAAATTTTCTTTTGATGCACAAAAAACTAATTCATTTCATGGATATCTTGTAAAGTGCAAGCAGAAAAGCCTGAGAATCAAACTGAGAGAATAACTACAAACAAAGTAATGTAAATAATCAATAATATGCTAACCTCAGCTGGTGCAGAGTCTTGGGAATTCTCAGAGCTGCTGCTAGTGAGAACCCTTTTGCTTGACATGACTGGCAAGCGGGACATCTCCTTCAAAAGATTGAAAAAAAGGTGGTCAAAGCATTCAATTAAAAGAAAGGAGAGGCAAAAAGCTTTCCATCACACAGATCAACATGCAAAGAGCGAGTTCATAACATTGATACATTTCATATCAGAGATGACTGCTACATGGCAGTAGTAGTAGTATTATGGAGATAAGCCTAACTTTTTCTGACAAAAGATAATCAACAATGTTTGAAAACAAATGTAATTCTCCAACATCCGTACTCTATCAGAGCACTATTGAAATATTCTGCAGGTTGAATAATCAGTTACTGAAGTTGTGACTCCATTTCCTATTAAAAATACAGAATGATATATGACTTATAATGCAACAGCTGTTGGACCAAGATCACTGCAACTCTTCTGATAAAAAACAAAACAAAAACAACCTTTAATCCTAAAAAGAAACTAAAATGCAAACAATAGCCCCAAACTGTGGCTGGAGCAGAGTTAATACACTGCTTGAGTATAAAACAGGTCTAAATGGAAATACAAATATAGAAATCAAGCGTGATTAAAATGGGAGGAAAAGCGAATAGCATAACCAGGACAGCAAATTCGCAAAACTCTTCTTCGGCGACACGACACAAAACAAAAAAAACAAACAAACAAAAACTTTTTAGTTTTTTAAAAAAAAAGAACAAAGGTTAAGCAGATTTCCTCTTTATATTACCGATGCCTTACAGGAACGTGTTTAATTTCTATCAATCGGATTTTCGTCGCTATCCAGAGCCATTTTACATTTACCAACGTTCACCTTGTAAATGACGCTCACTCCTGTTCCAATTAATCGCTACATAAACGTATAAAAAGATATCCCGTTTTACATCTCGCGGAGAATATTCATCCATCTACCTAAATGTGTAAAACATAAACAATCCAGCTAGATTTTTATCAAACAAAATACCTTAAAGTCCACGAACGTCTTCACAGAAAGTGTCTCAAATCCTCCGTCTGCGGCCGTTTGAATTTGAAATGGAACTGTTTTGGCGACCGCCTCGCGTGAGAGCCCGCGATTGGCTGAGACTGTGCAGTCCCCGCCTACTTGTCCGGGTATACTTGTTTTGCACTACTGCATGTTCCACTTGGGCGGGATAGATACTAACACAGCTGAGGTATCAAAATAGCAACGAAGATAACTGATCAATTGAATTTGTTTTCAGCTGTCATTACGTGATTGGTAAAAACATTTAAAAAATTTTAAATTAGATAAAAATATAGAAATACTTGAGATTATACCTTAACATTTTAATACTATAATATAAAAAAACATACTAAATCGTTGTTTCAAAGACCATATGTAAACAGTACATATTTAGGGGTTTGACAAACCTAAAATGTTTGAAAATGCTTTCAGTGTACTTTTACCTTTTTATTTTTTTAATGCCCATCAATATTCAACATAAAGGATGTTTTTGTATGTTACAATGTAGTGGCCTGTCCTGATATCCTGTACACTGCCTGGAAGCAGGTGGGATAGGCTTCACCTCCTTTTTATCTACATAAATGAGTCACAAACAAATCAAACTGTGAGGATTAATCATCATAAACAGTTTTGAACTTTATTCTCCATAAGGGAAGAAACAGTCTGTTCAGATGAGTTAGAGGTTTAACTGTGCATACAGTATGCAAGAGTGTAGCATAGGAGGGCAATTAATAACAGTTATCAAGAGCATTGGTACATTATTTTTCCATAAAAAGACACAATGAAATACAAGGCGGAGCATACATGGAGATTATTAGCCTGTTGTACAGGTAGCTTGAACTTTCGGATTGGGGGGAGACGACTTGTGTGTCCCAGGC
Source organism: Craterocephalus amniculus (assembly GCA_036024015.1). Taxonomy (NCBI): domain Eukaryota; kingdom Metazoa; phylum Chordata; class Actinopteri; order Atheriniformes; family Atherinidae; genus Craterocephalus; species Craterocephalus amniculus. Next base: position 11,332 of record JAVQJG010207953.1, read on the forward strand.
CACAACTTTTTCATGTCTGTTTATCATTAAGTTATTCTCATGTCATTCGGAGTGCCATCAGTTAACGCCAGTGTGCGTTGCGTTTCATCGGGCAGTGGTTGACATTGGCATACATAATGTTTAATAACCCATACCAGTTATAAACAAACTGGCTGAATTTTGAATGGTAGCATTGTAGCCATGGTTTTGAGTCTTTGGTCATCTCTCAACTTAAATCTTCTATATAAGAGGGGTCTAACATACAGTAAACGGTGAATGTCTTAAAAACAAATATAACAGCGGCTTTAATAAATAATTATACATTTAAATGGACCTGGTTGTATTCAAATGGATATTTTGTCTCATAACTATTTGCAGACTTCTTCAGGACTTTACACTCAGAACTTCAAGGTGACCTGGGACACAACCAGTGATTTGGTGTTATTTTTTCATATGTTCTGTACACAAGACATACTTCCCTTTTACAGATGAAAAAGTGTTCTCTATCTATTTTATGTACAGCATACTGCAATACAATAATGCCTCAGATTGAATATAATGTGGATAACATTTGCAATACAGTTATAATGAAAGTAGTAATAATAATATGTATGAAAGGTTCTTAAAAAAAGATTGATAACAGTACCTATCAGCCGTGTTTATCACACAATCATTATTTCCCATGTCCGGCCCTGACAATGACAAGCTAGGCTGTCTTCGCTCGCTGAAGGACAGTGAAATGCTTCTCATTCACAAGCAACATAAACGGGACACAACCATCTGTTCGAACTTATCCTATCGCAAACATTTTGTTTTCTCTCTCAGTATGTTCACACGTTCCCTCAGTTGGTAGAAAAATACAAACATATGATATATAAAAAAAAGACAAACGATGACAAACATAAGTGTGAAGTATAAGCTTCATCAAGTGCTTTCTTTATGACGACTCCCGAGTCCTTTTTTCCCTTGATCATGTATTTCCATCTCGCTCTGCAGGGGATTCCTCTCGGTAAGTACATTCTTCAACCATCGGCCTCTTTTGATCTAAACTTTGAAATGTTTTCTTAACTTTTTGCTCCTCTGAGCGGAAAAAGAGTCATTTTGTGAAATGAGTCCTTTGCAATTCAGAAGCAGAGTTTAGCCGCATCACCTTCTTTCTGCTGCTTCTCTTGTCTTCACGCAGTCTTTTCGCAGGCTTTTAAACACCATTAAAACACGTCTACTTTATCCATCCTCTGTTTTCATATGAATCCACACACCGTCATCTTAGTCGCTATTATGAATCTTTACAGTCTTTCCTCTTGTCTTTTCTATCTCCCTTGCTTAATTTTGAACTAAATATTGGAAAATGTTAGGTAAAATGTGATCGGGATGTCCTCAAAATTACACTATTCTAAGTACCATAAATGTGCAGAGAAGTGTAATTCTTCATGTCAGATATTTTACTGCCATCCACCGGCGGACCCCCAGAGAAGGACTGCTGGTTTAGGAAAGCAAACATGTCTCGACTTGTCCACCCATTGATGAGTAAAGGTGAAAAGTCAAGGTTTATTGTGGATTCTTCTGTAAAATAAAGGACAGTGGAATCCAATGGAAGAATAAACGACATGCAGTACCATTTAAAAAGCTTTAGGAACATCTACTTGTTATTTTTTAGTGAGTGAACATTTTAACTTTGTCTGGTATGTCAACTTCCTGAACCAGAATCTAAACAGAGGTGCATGGCCAGAGGATGGTAAAATATCTGCATTTCTAACCAGTAACATAAAGATATCCTGGATTAAATTAGACTTTTATCTTTTGATTGTATTGCAATATCCTTCCAATCCCTTTCAAAGTATCATTCAGGGCTTTTTTAGTGAATATTAGCTTCCTCTTCACTGTTCAACTCATCGGAGTGTTGCTAAACCAGATGACCGGTGGAAATAACTCCCCCCCAGTAGCCACAGACGTGTTTTGAGAGGACTGCAATAATGAATACAGCTAAATTACTTGTTCATATCTTTTTACACTGCAGACATAATTAGTAGAGCGGGAAGATGGCGGCCTACGAGTTCATGTGCTCCACCTGTATGGCTGATGTCGACACAGTTAGGCAGAGGTCTTTGTGGGTCACGGGCAGGTCTGCCACAGTGACTGGTTTATACTGGATCTCACTGGCCGCTACTGTCTTGTACTGATGCATATCAAATGGACACTGGACCACAGCTTCTGTGGGTTGCTGGGCCGGCTGGTAGCTGCCTGGGGGTCCAGGATTAGGGTTCTGGTTGCTGTTGTTGGGGTTAGTTTGGCTTTGGAGCTGGCTACCTCGGCCCCCTCCTCTCCCTCGGCCACGGCCGCGGCCCCGGCCTCCTCCACCCAGCGTAAGGCCCTGCGCCTGCTGAGCAGCTACCGTTGCTGCCACGGTTAAGGGGTCGGGGTTGTGCTTCCTCATGTGTTTCATTAGATACGTCTCCTGCAGAGAGAGAAAACATTTAAGATTTTTCATCCAATAAGAACATCCTTAGTAAGAAATATGTCAGGTATTTCAGATTGAAGAAGTTATACTCATAAATCAGTTACAAATTGCTGCTGTTGGGCACAAACCTTCAATCTCCAAAACAGTGTGGTTTTGTTATAACATTACAATGGCCACATTGACATGAGAGTTTTAATTCCTCTTTAATTCAGAATTAAAGTTAATTCCGCTTTAAACAGATGAAAAAAGAGCATGTAAACCAGGGGTGCTCGAGAGCTACCATCCTGCAATCTTTAGATGCAACCCTTCTCCACCTGAATCAAATACCTGAATTCCCTCAGCTTGTCATTCAGCTCTGCAGAAACCTGATAACAAGCTATTCATTTGATACAGGTGTGTTGGAGAAGGGTTGCATCTCAAAGATGCAGGATAGTATCTCTGGAGGACCGGACTTGAGCTCCCCTGATGTAAACACTTAATTCCTGATGTAACAGTAATTCTGAATTAAACTTAATTCTGAACAAAGAGGCTGATTTATTCAATTTTTTATTCAGAATCAGTTAATTCCTTTCTCATCCTTTATCATGTATAACTTAATTCTACTTTAAGTTAATTCCAGTTGTTCTGAGCATGCTTGTTCCTGAAAACGGTTCATATTACATGTTTTAACTTCCCGAAGACCTGCACGGTACGTCACGTCCACCATCCAACCAATCAGAACCCTTTCCAACTCCTGGTTTCAAAGCAGAATTAACAAAAACATGTTTTCCAGGTAAACCTTATTTCGTAATTGATATTCCCATTTAAAGCTAAAGAATAATATTAATTCTGAATTATTTAATTCTGAATGATTAATTCGGAATTAAAAAACATAACGTAACATTAGCCATTATGTTTAGCTTATTTACATGGGGATTTAAACACTTTTGATTGGTTTAATATATTTAAAACTACACACAACCATAAAAGGTGACCAACAATACTGATTTATGGTGAAAAATAAAAAGCAGGGCTTTTGGATACAGGGGGTTTTCACCCAACAGCAGCAATATTATATTTCATAACATGTGGAAAGTCTGAGGACTTACCGAGGTGTAGGATCTGTTACAGAGGCCGCAGGAGAACAGCTTGGCATGTTTGACGGTATGGGTGGACAGGTGCACCTCCAGGCTGGCAGCATCCGTGTAACCACGGTTACAGTTGTGGCACTTGTACGGCTTGTCTTTATTGTGCTGCCGACGGTGAGACTGTGCAGAAAAAGGACATTACAGGCGTGTTTATAAAACTATGGGACTGCAAAAGAACAGGAATAAAACACCTCTGAATAAAAGAAAAAATACATTTACACGAGTGTCTCAGGCAATTAGCTAAAAATAAAACGAGAGCGACAGGTGAGAAGTTAAAGTCAGCAGGTGAAAACAACAAAAATGTGACTTTACTCACCTGTAGGTTAGACAACTGAGTGAAAGCTTTTTCACAGCCAGGATGGTTACACTTGTAGGGTCGGTCACCAGTGTGAATTCTGAGAAAAATTAGGGAAATTAGTTCATTAGACTCCAATAAATCCTCTAAGCTTTGAACAAAGAAAAACATAATGTGCATTATTGCATGTAGCCTTTTGTATGTACAAGCTGATCGAGTCTAAACATTGCAGATGCAGTAGAGATAAGGCATCATGATGACAGGTTTTTAGCTAAAATCTTCGTTTTTGCAATATTTCAGGTCCCCCCACTTCTGCTTAAACTTATAAAAGAAACTATTCATTTGGTGCACAGAATCTTGCAATATTATGTAACCTGGGTAGGTTTTAGGCATTTTTACACCACTGGTTCCCAAACTTTTTGAGCCACGACCCGCAAGATGACATATACAGTATTGGTGTTGGTAATCCTCCCTTCCACAATAATAATTAACAGCTATATATGACACGGGTCGTCCTGCAGGATCTCCCTAATAAAAGGCTTGAAAACGGCCGTTTTCATAAATACGAAACACTAGTGTGAGTTTATGCATTAAAGTGTTAAATAATTTGGGTGTCAAATTTAGATTTATCTTTTCGTTAATGTGTTCATTTTCACAGCCATGAGAAAAACCCAAATTTATTTGATGAATATAGGTTTTATATTTTTAACAATTATCTGGCGACCCCTAGAAAGGATCTTGTGACTCACATCTGGGTCCCAACCCAGTTTGGGAAACACTCCATTACACCAATCTTTACACCAGTGTGATAAAAGCTGTTATTTATAATGTGTATGTATGTATAAAGTCAAGCTCAGTCCACACTAAAAATCCAGTCTGGACATTTCTGTTTGGACCTGACCTTTCTTTTTTATCATAAAATACCAAAACACAAAAAACAAGAAACTAAAAAAACCTTACGCGTTTACTAAACTTGATCCATACCATAAACCAGAGGCCTGCAACCTTTACAATTTTTCCCTCCCCCACGCTAAAAAAACCTCTTTGGAGCCGCCAATGTTGAAGGAACTTTTGTAAAAAGACAACCTATTATCTTTTATAAAAAGCTACAAATTGAAAACAATAAAATTTTTCTGTCTTTAGGATTTTGTTTTTTAATAAATATTTTTAGGTATTAAAATGAAAAAAAACAAAACATAAAGAAGATTTTCTTCTTTGGGATATTTATTTATTTATCTATTTCTTTATTTTAACTTCCAAACTAATCACAAGAAAAATATAAGGGGCTATAAAAATATAAAAGATAATTAAAAAAGGATATTCCTGGTGCTTTTAGTTTCATTATGTTGGAAATTTTATGCAATTTTTTACTTTTAAAACCTGCATTTGTCACAATATCTCTATCTAATAACATTAGTTGGTTCTTCATCATGTTTAGCCTGTTATTAGGAGTCATTGCGGAAGGTGCAAAGAGCCGCAGGTTGCAGACCCCGGCCATAAACAGAAAAATGCTCAGAAAGCTCGAACAATCAGAATGAAATAATTTTCCACACACCTGCTCCCACACATGCATACATAACACACCTGCTCATTCAGAAACCCAGCCCCCCCCCTGCCCAGTACCGTGTGTGCTGCTGTAGGTGACTGAGCTGCCTGAATGTTTTCTGGCAGTAGGAGCAGGTGTAGGGCTTGGCCCCGGTGTGGATGCGGATGTGCTGGGACAGGTAGCTGGAGTTGGCAAACGACTTGGAGCAGTGGGGACACTTGTGGGGCTTGGCCTCAGTGTGGTTTCTAACACGGGAAGCCGGGATTAAAGGGTTGAA